>CAWUFW010000003.1:9812500-9815000 GCA_963921515.1 Calotriton arnoldi
CTTTCCCAGAAATCCTTAACCTCCTTACCGACTTTGACAACCCAGCACCCGCTTCAAACCATGCAATAAGTATCAACGATTCAGGTCACGATATGGCACCTAGTTCACCCTCCGTAGCAGATGAAGACACAACAGTAGACCTCAGCAAAACCATTGAATTTGTGGCCTCCTCAGCCAAGAATGACATTGTCACAGCTAACTTTGAAAATCTACCCGATGTGTACGAGGTCAGCAAAGAATCGAATGCAAAGAAAAGCGATTACACAAAGAAAGTCACATATTGGAAATACCCAAACGAAAAGTAAAATTGTGACTTATGTGGAGACATATTGGGAACATTTAAAGAACTAAGAAAGCATGTCTCTAACGAGCATAAAGGCTTCTATGTCAAAACCTATTGCTCAAAATGTGACGAAGCCGAATACCACAATATTGCATGCCATTATGCCAAATGCAAAGGAAGACCTCAAAAGGGAGTGCTGCCATTCCTGTGCAGCTTCTGTGTCCTCAGATTCGGATCAAAGATTGGTGTTTCACAACATGCTCGGCATGCGCATCCAAGAGCGCAAAATGAGGCTAGACTAGCAGCTCTAGCAAGCAGCAAACCATCAAAACTATGGTCACAGGAAGAAATACTGCTATTAGCTGAATTGGAAAAAGTATATGAAAACAAGAGAAACATTAATGCGCTGATGGTTCTGCATTTTGACAATAAAAACAGCAAACAAATTGCAGAAAAAAGAAGAGATAGAAGAGATAAGAGAAAAAAATCGGCAAAGCATGTACTGCAAGCATCCAATATCTCGGAGAATGACTCTTGCGATGAACCAGAGGTTACAGTGGAAGTAACAACAGAAAAGCGCAGAGACTTTATCAATCGCAAACGTGCGCAAAAAATCAAGAACTTTGTTGAGCTGGAAGATAGAATCGCAGTAGTCGAGAGATACACCAAGAACATAGAGCAACACGATGCTGCTATGGATCTGATGGATGAGATAGTGACTTATATCTCAGAAAACACCACTGATATAAGTCCTGTACCAGCAATTCGTACAGAACCAGCAAGCGAACTCAATAATGAGCCTATGAACTCTGCTCAAGATGAGCACCAGAATGCCTCAGTAGAAAAAAAGATAACCAAGAAAGACAAGAAAAA
Organism: Calotriton arnoldi; assembly: GCA_963921515.1. NCBI lineage: Eukaryota > Metazoa > Chordata > Amphibia > Caudata > Salamandridae > Calotriton > Calotriton arnoldi. The sequence goes on from CAWUFW010000003.1 coordinate 9,813,657, forward strand.
CGGAAGGCTTAATCGGACGCACAAGAAAAATTATGCAAAAGCAAAGGGCAGCTATAAAGAATACCAGGCAATGTTTAAAAAGGACAAAAGAAAATTGCCAGGATTATCACTGATGGGGCAGAAGATGCCACTTGCCAAATCAGTGCTGATGACATTTTCCAATACTACAAAGGCATAAATGAAAAAGAAAACAAGAAAAATCCTAAATTCATACGGATTGATCGGATACCGGATGAATGGGTAATTGGAAATTTATGTAAAGAAATTACACTGCTCGAAATAACTAATGCCTTCGATGACTCAGATTTAAAGAAAGCAGTGGGGCCTGATAAGATTGGTCTGAATGACTTGAATAAAGTACATAGCAAGCAACAAACTGCTGCCCAGAATTTTGTCGTCTTGGTTATCGATGAGAAGAGTACAAGAAAGTATCAAAAAGAACCGGTCAATATTGATACCTAAAAATGTACCGATTAGTGAACTTAAAAAATCAGTAATTGGCGTCCAATTACCATCGGTACTGCATTCATGAAGTTATTCACAAAAATATTAACTAAAAGACTCATTTTTGTTGAACTGAATACGAGACAAAAAGGCTTCATGAAGGTGAGAGGCTGTCTCGAGAATCTCACTCTTCTACAAAATATCATAAAAGGGGCACGAAAACAGTCACTCATTAGCAGTTGTATTCATAGATATCTCAAAAGCCTTTGACTCTGTCAGCCATGGTCACATTATACAGAGTCTCGCAAGGCACAGAGTTCCATCATACATCAGAGACATAATAAAAGACTTATACACTGACTCAACAACATCTTTCAAGGGAAAGAACAACGAAGCAACTCCTGAAATAACAATGAAATCTGGGGTTAAACAAGGTGACTCTCTATCCCCACTGCTATTTAACATTGCCATGGATCCTCTGATCTGTGATCTTCAGAAAGACGGCAAGGGCTTCACATTCGGATCTGATGGTCTTATTGAGCAAATCACCGCTCTCGCCTTTGCCGATGACATCGCAGTACTCGGCAGCACCTGGGAAAAAATGAGTACAAATCTGAAAATCATTGAAAAATTCAGTAAAACAGGATTAAAACTTAATGTGAAAAAGACACATGGATTTTATATCGGTCACCATAAAGATAAAATCCTGATTAACAACTGTAAACCATGGCAATTTGAAAAACAAGATATTGAAAACATCCAGCCAGGAGAAAGTGAGAGATACCTCGGATTGAACTTTGATCCACACACTGGCCATACAAGCAACAACAAAATTAATGAGGTTCTTGTTAATTGGGCTCAAAAACTTGACAATCTACCACTTAAGCCCACGCAAAAAAT
>CAWUFW010000003.1:9820000-9995000 GCA_963921515.1 Calotriton arnoldi
CAATAGCATTTTGACAAACATTAGTCTTTGTCTCGAATGGGCTGTCAAGTCTCATGTAATCAAGCTGAAGATAGACTCTATTCTCAGCTTGATTAGATTAAACTTACCAGCCCATATGGGGTAGTTTTTACCTTATGCACGTTTCATTTTAAAGAAGTAAAGGGTCACTGTAGGAAAGTGCCCCTTTTGCATGGTTACCCCCCAATTTGCCTGACACATAATGCATTTTGACTTAGTGTGCCCTGGGTCCCTGCCAATCCGGTTCCCAGGGCCTGTGCTAGTTCTCGAAACTGTACCTTGGTACCTACAAGTGGCGCATCTCTGGGCACAGGTAAAGCCCCTTGTAAAAGGTCCTGTGGGTGCCAAGGGCACTGTGACCAGAGAAGGTCTCCAAGGGCTGCAGCACCTATTTCGCCACCCTTAGAGGCCCTGTACTTTAACACCCACACACTGCCATTGTAGGCTGTGTGTTTTGGTGCAGAGAAGTGGAGTCGATGTGGCACCAGAATCACGGAAAACACCGCAGTAACATACGCTGTAAACTCATCACGACTAAGATGTCGACACATTTTGTAAACACCAACCACGCCCCAGATGACATTACATGGGCAATATTAGAAGCAAACGACCACTGGGATCAGCGGTTGCTATTCAAAAGAGAACAACGATGGGTGTTCCGTCTGAAAAGTCACATGCATGGACTGAATGATGAAATCCCCTGGCATGAATGTAATATTTGAAAAGAAACTACATGGGAAACTTCTTAGTTAATGATTTACAAGCGCACCCATCCACTACATGAGACACGGATACCACGGGCGGGTCCCCTCGATGACAGTATTAGGGACGATCGCACTGGGTATTACACAAGTGAGAACCTTGGATTTTCCCCCCAATTTAGAGAAATCAGGGAGTAACTTATGTATGATAAGGAGGACCAGGAGTAGCTCTGATCCACCAGAATATGCACCACGTAAGTACATACCCTTTTCATTTGAGTACATACCCACTACATTCCTATTGCACAATATTATCATATTGTACTATAGGAACTCACTGATAGATCGATTCCACTGTACCCGCTTGACTATTATGCCAAACACCTGAATGGGAAGAGTACTATCATCATGCAATACCGTGATCCAAAGAGAGCCGATTTCACGTTATTACCTATTTGCTTACTACACACATAAATCCCACTGAAGTCCCGTTGTAGATATGAGAACTTCATACCATTCAAACATGGCCGCCACAGTATGCCCCCACCACTTGGGTCATACACATACCGGCACTACGTTCTGACGTTCGGCCCACTTCCGGGTCCTGGCCCAGGTGAGACTCGTTACATCGACGCTGGCACATTGTATTTAACCGCATCCCACTCAACAAGCACTTCATCTACAGGAAGGCAGGTCGAGGGATAGGTTACAGGCGGCAAAACGCGCATGGAACTGTAAGTATGACAGTTGCTGCCGAGAGGAGAGCGATGCGCGAGTACTTTGCAGATGAAACGATGCATTGAGCACCACCGCTCTTCATTTTTGTTTTGCAGGAACCGCAAAAATCTTGCGGTCACCTGCCTTAACCTAAGGCACATTATGGCCTATGAGTAGGGGTAAGATATATGAATAATAAATGGGAATCAGAATAGCGACAACGTTTTTAGTCTGTAACAAGGACAATGTTTGTTTTGTGGCTCTATATTTGTAGTCGTTTTTTTACACATTTTATTGGGTTTTTCAGGTTTTGCATATTACACAAACAGTATATCTTATGCAGACACAAGTCCATAAAGTATATATTACAGTGGTATGTAGTACAATTGGATTTAGACTTCAGTCCAGACTTCAATTTGCTGAGGCAAAGCAATCTTGTTGCGTAGTATACATTGAAGAAATAGTTCGACTGTAATTGCAGCAGGATGGCTGGGTACATATGCATAACATTATCCCTAAAAACTTATTTAACTACCATTTGTAGTCGTTTTTATAAATGTTTTTTGTTCACACTGTGAGATCACGAGTGATCTCGGCACTGGTGGCACTCACCGACAGAAGAGCTAACGTGGAGCTCTTACAACACAGCATGGCTCTGCATGATATGACAATATGCAGAAACCAGGCTCGCATGGTGTGTTGTCCACAAGAACTCATTTTAGAAACAATCATTGTTTGGATGTTTCAAGTACTCTTTTTCTTTGCACTTCTTTCCTTTCCTCTAGGTTGATTTATGGATACCTATTGGGGTGAGCATACCATAGATGATAAAGATCTAATGCGTCATACCCAGGGATTACATAAAACTATATTCTAAATACCCACCCTGAACTAGGGTATGGGAACGCATTCTTTGGTCCTGAAGAAACACTGCGGATTCTGTATTGGACCGACATAGCGTGAAACATGTAGACCTGAATAGTGAAACCTCGACAGTTCACTACATCACACTCACTGAGTAGTAGCGCTTCCTAACAGTGCACACTACCCTGACTTAGTTTTTAACCTTACCAAAGGAACTTTGAATAAAGTTTAATTTAATTTCCTTGAGGTAATTTTAGATCACACACTCCACCCCTAATCTAGAGCTCCGCACATTCGCATACACCATCACGGCTGATACAAAAAAAGATCTCCAAAAAGAGCCCTCTCGCGGGGCCCATGGGGCATTGCAGTGCCGGCCCCACGAGGAGCATGAGGCCCGATGATGAAGCATGACACCCACATGGGTATGAGGGACACACTTCCAAATAAGGAAGACCGCCACCAGAACCATAGATTCCAACCATTTACTTCTCCTCTTTCTAGCTCTTTTCACTAAGGAACACGTACCCACATTGATTATACATAATATTCTAATTTAGGAGCACGGGTACTGGACTTTTATCTTGCTCCCAGTCCCGCTCTCTGTGATTAATGACTTAAGTCCATTCTTAGACATTGGTAGTGTAGTAAAGCCATAAAGAGTATATGGTTTGGGAGTTGGTCATTACGATCTCCACAGATCCATAATGGCTTTACTAAAACCTGGGAAGTTTGGTAGCAAACTTCTCAGCACATTAAACCCACACTGATGCCAGTGTGGGATTTAATGTAAAATGCACTCAGAAGGCATCTTAGAGATGCCCCCTGACAAACGACCAGCCCTGGTGTGATTCCTGAATGGTTGCCCACCATTCGCCACCACCAGACAGGTTTCTGTACCCCTGGGTAGAGCGCCTCCGCTCTCTGGGTCCAGAAACTAAGCCCATCCTGGGCAGAGGTGTCATGCCTCCTCCCCCAATGTGTGCTGGGTCCACGAAGGAGAAGCTTCAAAGGCCTGCTGCCTTTGTAAGCTGTCCTTGCCTTTTGCTGGCTCCCACCTGGTCTGTCTCACACTTTGGGCGGGAGAATCGTCGAGAAAACCAAGCTAGGAGGAGAGGTGTGCCCACCTTTGCCAATTGTACCCCTCAGGTGGGAGAGGTGAAGCGCAAATCTCAGTCCCCTCCATCTTGACGATAAGGGGATCCAGCCAATTAGGAAGAGGCTAATGCCCAGTCCCACTGGAGGGTACCCACCCCAAGGAAAGGACCCAATTGTCCTTGCCTGCACACCCCTTTAACGCCCCTAAATTTAGTATTTGGGGACAACCCTGAACCTTGCCGCCTCAGATTCGAAGAAGAAAGAAGGACCGAAGTGTCGTGCTGACCCATGAAGAAGAGGACACCTGCTGTTTTCGCCCCAGCCCTACTAGCCTCTCCCGCCTCCGACCTGCCTACAGCGAAGAAACTGGCGTTTCCAGCAGCCCCCCAGAGCCCGGATGACCTGCCCTGCAACCATCTTACAGACTGTCTCCGGTGAGCACTGGATTTGCTCAAGCAAAGACTCACCCACAGAATCCGGATCCCAGCTGCTCTGCGATTCTGCACTCTATGCATACGACCCGAGTTAGAGTGGCCCAACACCACGAAGAGGTCTCTCCAGCAATCCTGGCCTGGTAATTCCCCAACCTCCCTGAAGCTTCAAGACAATGCTTGCAGGTTCAACCTAAAGGGTCCCCCCAATCGCGACTGGAGCTGGTAAGAAGAGCCGCTGTCTGAAGACACCCCTGCACCCAACGCCCCATGGACATGGGTGCCCCAACCGACGGTGTCCAGGCATCCCCAAGAACCCAACTTACCTCTCCAGCCAGTGGTCGCCTTCAGGAAGTCTCCTTGCCCAAGCATGCAGCAATTTTGCGGAACCAAAGGTCTCCATTGGAAATTACAGGGTCCCCGACGCCCTCTTGGCACCCTGCACCCAGTCGCCCCTTTGCCACTGGTGGTGCAAATCCTGTGCTGATTGTTGGCCCCTGCAGTGCTGACCTTAACCCCATGAGCTTTGCTCCCACACCAGAGTGGCCTGCTCATAAGCAGTCCCTAACCAATGGCCCCCTTCGCCCCTTTGGCTAACATTGGGCCCCTGCACTCTGCACCCGGCCGCCCCAGTGCCGCTGGTGGTGCAACTTGAATGCCTACATAGTACTTCGGGAACCTTGGTCCTAACCCCCAAAACTCCCACTCGTAAGACGTTTACTTACCTGTGAAACTGATAACCATTTTTCTCCATAGGAACCCATGTTATGAGTTTTTATGCCCAAAATGTTCAGTGTTGAACTGATGTTTGTATGGCGAAAGAGTAAACTGCAAAGCTTTGAAAGTCTTACTGTGTATTGTGAGATCCCTCTGTGTGGTATCTAGGCATACCACCCCAAGTAGTCGATGTAATCTGAAAGTAATCAAAAAGTATTCTAAAAGTAATTACTGTGTAATGTTAAACTGCTTCTTGAAACCATACCAACCTGTAACAATTGCAAATCCATTCCCAATTGCATTTCTGTGTAAAGGTTTACAATTGAAAGTACATTTTACCTACCTGTACCAAGTCCTGCTTGGTTCTAGAAATAAAATAAAAGTATACTTTTTTTTTATACTTACCCAATTGGTCTGGATTCTGTCTGAGTGTGTGTAATCAGTCCTTTAGTTAGTGAATGCAATAAATGCTTAACACATCCTCTGGATAAGCATAACTGCTCGCCCATACTACCACAAAGAGAGCTCTTAGCACTTACCTAATTTGGCCTCTGCTATACCTCTGGGGACTCCCTGGACTCTGTCACTATACCTCACTTTGGTATAGTATATACAGAGCCAACTTCCTACAGTCACAAATCTATAATCCACTTGCGGGCGTGGCCTAGTAAGATGGCAGATAGGAAACTGAGTTTGTACGATCCCTCTCCCCCCAGCTTTTATTTTGCTTAATCCTGAGGGATGACAGTTCAGAGACGTTTCAAATGGTGGCACTGCACCGCATGAGATACCCGTGGTCGAGGAGTTGAGCGGACACAGGATGCTTTGGCGGCTCAAACGCTGGTGAAGGGAGACTACAGAGCGATCCCAGTGGCCATTATGGTGTAGACTCACGCGCCATCAAAGCAGGTGAGACAGTCTAGCAGTGATCCTTGCCAACGTGGAGCGGTGGCTAACACCCCAGAGGCCTCCCTGCTCCTGCTATTGAGTGGTGATGCAGGAGGGTTTGGAGAGGCTCTCTGAAGTGCCAGGGGAAGGTGGCAGCCTGTGAGGAGAGGGTAAGGGCCCATTTTCCTCCACAACGTGAACATTGGTTCGCGTTGTGGAGGAAACTATTGTGCAGGAAGTCGGTGACAGAGGCTGACTAATTTCTTTTATACTGTGTACCGTAATCTGTTTTTAACCTGGTATTTTTAAAAAAACGGTTTACCTACATTTAATGTGTGCCGCTTGAATTTGAACTGCTTATACTGCTACGGTCTTACTGCGTATCGGGAGGCTGAGGTGGGGTTTTTGCCCGTGCGGGAGGCATGTGCACTCTTCTGGGTTTGCGCTCCCCTCTGTTGGGTCCTCTAGGCTCTCCCGTAGGGTGCAGCGGGGACGCCATCTTGGGTTGTAGCATTCTAGTCGAGCAGGCTATAAAAATAGAAGCCTGGCGTGACCACGCAGCACTATCATGCAGGACGTCGGTGACAGAGGCTGACGAATTTCTTTTATACTGTGTACCTTAATCTGTTTATAACCTGGTATTTTTAAAAAACGGTTTATCTACATTTAATGTGTGCCGCTTGAATTTGAGCTGCTTATACTGCTACAGTCCTACTGCGTATCGGGAGGCTGAGGTGGGGTTTTTGCCCGTGCTGGAGGCGTGTGCACTCTTCCGGGTTTGCGCTCCCCTCTGTTGGGGTCCTCTAGGCTTTCGTAGGGTCGTGCGGGCACGTCATCTTGGGCTGTAGCGTTCTAGTCGCGCAGGCTATAAATAGAAGCCTGGCGTGACCGTGCCGCGCCAAAGGAAAGCCCGTCCGCGCCAGGGGCCAGACACCCTGCCGCTTGTAGCCCAGGTTTGGTGCAATATTCTTCAAACGAGCTACGTTCCCTTAACTGTGAGCACAACATCACCTGTCAGCACTCGGTACAGGTGGATATGGGGCAAAATACATGCCATGGGTGTCCCTTTGTGTTACGCCCGAGTCTTTTTAACTCTGCTGGTAGCCCAAAGATTGCCCAATATTTCCTTTTAAATTGCCGATCCCTCCCCAAGCACAGATTTGAAATTGCCGACCTTATTGTGACTAGGCAGATGACCGCTCTTTTCCTGGTAAAAACTTGGCTCCATGATCAGTCCTCTCCAGACATTCTAGATGCCATCCCAACGGGCTATTCTATTACTAGGTTGGATCGACCGCAGGGGAGGGGAGGCGGGCTTGCGGTGATATACAAACAGGTACGCTGCAATTTCTCAGAAGTACAGATCAGTGGGGCCGAAGCAGCCTTTTTTTCCCTAATTATCTCAGGCCGTTGCTCCCTCAATGGCCTGTTGATTTATAGGCCTCCTGGGGCTGCTACCTCGTTCACTTCGGCTCTACTTGATCGATTCCGGCTTTTGCTGTACAACCTTCGAATTTCCTAATTTTAGGGGACCTTAACCTACATTTTGATCCAACCTCACTCAATAGTGTATACTTAATGGAGGACTTAAAGCCGTTTTCAGCTCCGTCAGTTGGTACAGGAACCTACACGCATACGGGGGCACATTCTTGACCCAATTTTTGCAAATCCTGATTTAGTGAAAGTTACCTCTGATTCCTATTGCTTGGTCCGATCATTATGCTATCCCTTTTCAGATTCTGGATACTCATCCCCCACCATAACCATCACATGCCCAATCCATCAAAACTCAATCGGTCTAAGATTAGTCCAGGAGGCTTTTCTATCTGCCCTGAGCAGTCGTCCTCTATGTCTAGAAAATTGCCCACAGGACGCCAACCGGCAAGTCTCGGCATGGTTAGAGGAAGCATTAGATATGATAGCGCCGCGTAAAACACAAAAGTTCTCTCGTTCCAGACCTTCAGCAGGCTGGTTCACAGAGGACCTCGCACAAACTAAAAAAACTATGAAAGCGCCTAGAACAAAACTGGTGGAAGAACTATTGTTCCCTAGACAAAGAGACTTATCTGCTTGCGCAAAAGGAATACCATAAAAAAATCGGAGTGGCTCGGCCGGTATTCTACACACACAAGATCGAGGCTAAGAACGCTCCTCGAGATTTTTAGAATTGTCAAATCTCTCACTTCTCTGGATAGGGTATCAGCGGCCAGGGCTCCTAGTAGGAGCAGTTTCAATGAGATTGCCCACTTCTTCTTGGATAAAATCTCCTCGATTATATGCATCTTTTCCTGATGCTGCTAATAATTATGGCCTCTCCTCTGAGGAATTCTGATCCCCTCTTAGATGCCGCCTTCAAGATTGAGAGCATCTCAGTGGAAAAGCTATGCTCTCTAGTGGCAAAAATCAAATCTGGTTCACCGCTAGACCCGGTGCCTCCAGTTATTTGGAAACTGGGGCTACCAGCACTGGCTTCCAGATTATGTTTGGTGCTTAATCTTTGTAGCCGGCCGACTTCCGGCGGAGTGGAAACACGCAATGGTGATTCCACTCCTCAAAAAACGATCTCTTGACTCCGCCAAACCAGAGAATTTTCGCCCCATCTCGTTGCTTCCTTTCCTGGCAAAACTGGCTGAAAAGCACGTCAACTCCCAACTGACAGAGTTCATCGCAGAGAATAATATCCTTCACGAAATCCAATCGGGTTTCAGGCCACAGTATAGTACGGAATCGGCCTTGCTTCTGGCCTCAGACACTCAGTAAAGTGGCCGACGAAGGGAAAACAGGGGCTCTTGTTTTGCTGGATCTTAGCCCAGCGTTCGATACAGTCTCGCACACAGTGCTACTGGATCGATTGTGGATATAGGGCATAAAGGGCAGAGCTTTTGACTGGATTGCAGACTTTGTCTATAAGCGCTCTTTCCAGGTAACTCAGAAGCCATATACCTCTGACATTATCCTTTTACAGCGGGAAGTGCCCCAGGGATCGGCACTGAGCCCGACTTTTTAACCTATACCTTCGCCCATTGGCTGACATTGAGGGACATGGTGTGAGGATGGTGTCTTACACTGATGACACTCGGCTTATCACACTAGCTAATGATGACGATAGGGCCGCAGCAAATTTTAAATCATGTCTCGCTGACCTAGCGACATGGATGCAGGATAGCTGCTTGAAGTTAAATGCAGATAAAACACAGGTGCTGGTGGTGGGGAAACGGCCCTCTATCTGGTTCTTGGCATGGTGGCCGGCGGATCTGGGCCCCACCCCTATCCCTAAACCTAAAGTGAAAAACCTAGGCATCCTCTTTGACGCTCGGCTATCATTTGAAAGTCAGATCAGGGCCACAGTGGGCACCTGTTTTGGAGTGCTGAGACTGTTAAGGAAGTTTCTGAGGCTAATACCAGCCGCTGCACAAAAAACAGTAACGCAGGCCCTGCTGGTGTCGTGGCTTGACTACTGTAATGTGCTATATCTGGGGACCTCTAGAGGCAGACTGGCACTGCTTCAAAGAGTACAAAACGCAGCAGCCCGGATGCTATTAAGAATTCCAAAATGGACCTCCATTAGGTCCAGTTAGGCTGAACTCTCCTGGCTTCCAGTTAAGCACAGAATCCCATTCAAAGCGCTGTTTTACACACAGGATAATGTACCGGAGGGCCCACAGTTCTCTTCCCCCTGATCAATGCCTACACTCCTTCCAGAGTACTCAGAACTGGAGAAGCAGCGCTGGCTGTGATTCCCAGAGTACGCCGGGCACGACTGGGGGGGTTGCTCCTTTGGTCTTTGTGCAGCTAAGCTTTGGAACTCTTTGCCGCTCAACCTAAGACTTGAACAGTTGGAAGCAAGTTTCCGCAGAAATCTGAAGACTTGGCTCTTTAGACAGATTAAGAAGCCTACCTGCTCCCGATTTCCTGACTCTGATAAGATACTGCTTAGCGCGGGGACACTCCGCTTGGAGTAACCAGGCGCTCTATAAATCTTAAATTCATTCATTGGTCGGAGCATGGTTTCAGCGAGGTTGTGCCCTGTCCCTGAGGCCTGATCAGATCTCCGGTGAACCGGGATGGACTTTGGAGACCCAAATTGTGAGGGACTTATTGTTGCTACTAAACTTGGAGCAGATGAATAGGGTAACAGGTTCTGGAGGGTAGATCAAGTCCTTGTGTGGTTTGACCCTCTATATTCGTGGTGGCCTCTCCCCCCTCCTTTCTACTATGTGTGGCAATGGAGCCATGACTTAGAAAAAGGAGGCCAGGCTTGGAGAGGACCAGTGAGCCAGTTGGCAACCTAGATCCAGAGGGGGGGGGGGGGGAGGACTTTGCAGTGGATGGATCCCCTGTTGGCATGTTTCTGATAGATGCTTCCAACCACAGGTTCCTCACTTTTTGAATATCCCTCAGACTGGATCTGGAAAATCTTTAGCTTTCCAACTGCACGCTGGTAGGTTGCATCATGTGGCTCATGCAGATGTCTTTCCACTCGAAGTGACGTGGAGTTGCATATAACACCACCATCGCTCTGACTTCAGTTCCTTTCTTTCCTCACCACCAGATGTGGATCAGAAGCTACTCCTTGTTTCGTTGAGACGGTTTCTGTCAATTTGTTTTCTAAAATACCAGTGTGCTAGGAAAATGTCCCCCCTCAACCCTCCTTAAACTACAGGGTGTAAACCTTGTACTGAGTTTGACAAGCAAATGTATGTGACCGAACCCCATCAGGCTTGCCTGATGTCGGAATACAAAGGCCTGCTAGGCCTGTGGCTTGATGAACCCGAAGGCCATTTGGGACCGCAAGCCAAACAATTTTTTTGCCAAGCACTGGATGACCACACTCTGAACAGTGGAAGGGACGGTCCCATATATGTTCATATTCTAGAAATTGTTCCAGTGTCCGATCTTCATAACACTCGAAGTCTTTAGGTAAGTTGATGAAGAAGCATAAAAAATTTAAGCTGGTCTCTGCCCCTTCCCGCCACTCTCCAACTCAAGAAGGCGCAAAGGCATCCACGTGCCTCTGTCTCGCTCCCGAAGCCGATTCCCTTCGGAGCAGATTCCATCCCTTCTTCTGAGACAACCCAACTTTCCGGTCCCATCTGCAACGCCACAGGAAATCCATAAGTTTCATGAAGTAATGCTGCTCCTAATTGGCTTGTTCTGGCCTCCACCGGATCATGGAGCATTGATGACGAACCGTAGCCCATTGTTCTCTGACTGAGTGAGTGCCAACTCAGCCGAGACCGCTCCCTGACCCAAGTGTCTTGTAAATGTGTGAACAGTTCTCCAAGTTTCTGCTTTGCAAATTTCTAAACTTTAAATATTTCTCAGTAATGCATAACTCAGTGGTAGCCGATTTACCTCCGGTTGAATGGCCTTTTCGTTTTCCATGCAAGGTTTTGTTCGGATTCTGCTAACATAGGATTTTGCGAGAGACTATCCAGCTAGATAAGATTTGGTTTGATGTAACAAATCCCATTTGTAGAGGAACATAGTTTACGAATATTGGGACATTCTCCAGTCCTCAGTATGGTCCAGATAAAATTTCAATACCCTCCGCGCATCAAGTGTAGTGAAACCTCTCTGCTGGAGATGAGGGGTTTTGAGAAAGGTGGCTAAAGTAATAACCTGATTGACTTGAAGGTCCATACCCACTTTAGGGAGTAATTTGGGGTGAGTTGTCATCACATGTATGCCGCTGGTTACAAGCGCTAGCGCATATTAAAGTTAGACTTGTTAGCTTTGCAAGTGCACGCTTGCTATCCATTCGGTTACTCAAATTCGGAGTGAGAGTCGCCCTGATTGCTTAACACTCCAAGTCCTCTGTGGACCTGTAGTGCACAAGGAGTACTGAAAAATAGGCTGGACCGATGAAGGGATTTGGAGGGAACTGATTGGAGGTATGAAAAAGCATCTTTGTGCACGCTCAGGCAAGAAGAGAAGTCTGTGCTCGGGGGCTAGCCAGGGCTGTATGTGAGGAGGGTCACCAGGGGTCTCAAACCTGGCAGTATAACCAGACCTTGAAAACTGGTACCTATCCGGCCCTAAATTAATTTGTTTACCTTTACAGGAAAACCCCATATCTATTAAACAAGAACTATAAAAAAGTTACTGTACTCCATGTCAGCAGCGTAGATCCTGGGAATATTTCATGTTTTACTTAATCTTGTCCCCAAGAGTGCATGCTTTTCCCACAATTTTGTTTCTTTGTATTTTTGATGCTGCATATAGTTGCCTCTGCGTCTGTGTGATTTAAGTTGTGGGATCGTGTTTATAATGTTACACGATTCAGACACCTGAGTTGAGAATGAAAGCAGTGTAAATTTCTCACATTGGCTGTCAGTAGGTCATAAAGATATTCACAGCACTTGTTCATTCAGTCCTCGGCTTTTCTGCAGAGCACGGAGAGCAATAGTAACGTGACAGTTGTAATTGTGATTTTGTGCGAAAGTGTGTGAAGAAGGTACACAATAGTCGAAGTTTAAAAAAAATAAAAATATATAAGTGCTTACAAGTAAGCAGGTGTTTTTTGTGGGGACGGTGAGGTGAAGGCAATACAAGGAAGTTCATGTAGAAGAGAGTGAAAGGAGGGTCCTTAGGAAAGGGATGAGGAGATGGATATGCAGATGAAGGATTTCAGAAAGAGGATGGGAGAAAAAGGGTGTAAATGTTTAACATGGTGAGAAACTGCAAAGTAAAGTAGTGCGAAGAGAAGAATCTGAGTGACTGATACACTCCGAAGACCACTAACCTTTTACAGACTTTAGCAATGTTTAATTCAGTCTCATATTTTCCGATTTTAAACATTTTCAGTTTTCATTATTCAGAATAAAATCACTGTCACTCCTTTATCGAATACTGCTACAAGCATTGGCAAACACTATAGGTCTGCCTTGTTTTAGATGCATGTCCATTTTTGTGTGTTGTCTGGAAGCAAAACCGTAAAAAGCTCAGAGGTATCAAAACACTGGTCGATGGAATGCTACTGAAAGTACAGGATTTTAGTTTAAATGTTTTAAGCCACACTCTTTTTGCTTAAGCCACACCTCTTGAAAGGATTTCTAGATGCACTTCTTAGGCTATGTTCCTGTATAGACTACCTCTTTTTCATCCCACCAAAGCATTGCTAAATATTATTGCCTTTTTAAAACCATATTCTTTATTTTCTTCTCTTCAAAGGTCACTATTGCCCTGCGTACATCTGGACACCTGCTATTAGGAGTTGTAAGAATCTACCACAGAAAAGCAAAGTACCTTTTGGCTGATTGTAGTGAAGCGTTTCTGAAAATGAAGATGGCTTTTCGTCCAGGTACATTGGGTCATTAATATTTTGTTTTTATTTCTTTAATTACTGCATTGCTCTATCCCAACTTACGGTGTGTTGCAGTTGGGTCATTTTTATTTAGTTTTTTTATTTTGAATTCTGCATATTGCAATGTCTTGTAGAAAGTGTCTTGACATAAAATGCCGAATGCAGAGTTGAAGGGTCGTGCATAATCGGATCTTCATAGGCAGTCTCAAGCATTGGATAATCACATCCATGAGCGGGATCCAAGAACATCTTTCCTAGAAATATATTCCTTGGAGAAAAAGCACAATTGTGTGTGCCAGGATGCATGCCACATTTATTTGAATTTTTTTTCTCTTAAAAAGCAACTAAGTGACTAGACTAAAATTAATTGACTTTCTTTCTGTAAACGTATTAAAAGAAAGATAGGAGAATGCAAGAAATTAAGCCGGATAGGTATCCGCTTTTTGAAGATGTTAATGAGAACTACATCTTCGTGCTTTCAGGGTTGGAATACAGAAGTCCTCACAAGCGAGCACTGTAGCACAAGATATTGTTGTGCAGCATCTTTTCCCTTGTACAGGGAAAGAGAGTGGGAGTTCTCACACTTGCTGATCAGTGTCACTGCTCTCCCCCGCGCAGCTCCACCATTGAGGGACTGCCCTCTGAGCCCATAGCTTCTGTGCCAGGTAGGTGTTCAAGGCCCTCCTCCACCCGGAGGTGCCTGCCTGCGCCTCATCCCTGGTGGTCTAGTGGAAGAGCACTCTGCTATTCCGCTCTGCTCTGTTCTGTGTCCTCTGTGACCGTTATTCTCTTTTTGCTCTTTATGTTTGGCTCTTTCTCTTTTTTACTCTTTCTGCCGTGCTCGTTCCCTTTTGTGCTCTTTCTGTTTTTGCTTTTTCTGTTTTTGCCTCTAATTTGATCCGTTTTCCTGTGTTCGCTGCCGCTGCCCCCGTGGACCCCCCCCCCAGTGTCTCGCTCCCACCTTCCAGCTGATCGCCCTCCCCCGACCCCTACTTAATGGCGCCCGCCACATGGCAAGAGCAAGACCTCTAACCTTCCTGGTCAGTGTCACTGCTCTCCCCCACGCAGCTCCACCGTTGAACTGCCCTCTGAGCCCGGAGCTTCCGTGCCAGGTAGGTGTTCGAGGCCCCCATCCACCCGTAGGCTCCTGCCTGCGCCTCATCTCTGCTGGTCCAGTGGAAGGGCACTCTGCTCTTCTGCTATTCCGCTCTGTTCTGTCTTTTTTTGCCTGTTTTTCTCTTTTTGCTCTTTCTGTTCTTGCCTCTAATTTGATCAGTTTTCCCACGCTCCCCACCACTGCTGTCCCCGCGCCCCCCCTAGTGTGTCGCTCCCACCTCCCAGCTGATCGCCTTCCCCCGACCCCTACTCAAAGGCAAGCCCATCTGCGCCTGTCCGCGATCCGACCGCAACCAGCACCAGGGACCCTGGTCCCCCGACCCGCTGCCGTTATGACCCCAGCACCCTCCACGCCCTTAACCCCAGTCGCAGCAACAACTGCCAGATCTCGATGCCCAGCAACACCCAAGGCCCGATCTGCCGACACTGCCGCTGCACCTTCACCCACCTCCGCACCCCAGCAGTACCCCCCAGCCCACCGGACACCAGCGCACACAAACCACTGAACTGCATCCTCCTCAATGTGTGCTCCCTGCACAGACACGCCATAGAAATCTGGGACCTCCTCAACACCCATATGCCCGACGTCTCCTTCCTTCCTTCCTGACAGACCTGGACCAACGCCAGCTCCGCACCCAACATCGCAACCAGACATCCCCGACGGATCCAAGACCCTGAGAAAAGACTGCCCCACCCGCTCAGGAGGAGGCCTTGCCATCATCCACAAAAGCTCCCTCCGAATTACAACAACCGACCCGGACGATGCCTCTCACCCGTTCCCCCCCCATGGAACAGCTCCACTTTCAGATCCAGACAAACCCCAAAATAACGCTCCTCGGAACCACCTGGCCCCGTGCTCCGTTCACCAACATAATCGCCAACCTAGTCGCACCTCACACCCTCTCCTCCACAGACTACATACTACTCTGAGACCTAAACTCCATCTGGACAACCACGACGACCCCAACACCACCGCCCTCCTAGAGCACCTCACCAACATAGGACTGAAGCAACTGATCTCCGCCCCCACTCACACAGCAGGACACACACTGGACCCAGTCTTCGCAGGAGGAAACAGCGTCTTTCTCAGCCACACCACGGAACTGCTCTGGACTGACCGCCACTGCATCCATTTCTTCTTTAGGAAACCCACTGCACAAGCACAAGCACGCCCGCCGCCTCCCACGCAGAAGCTGGAACAAAGTCACCAAGAAACACCTCGCCTCCGCCCTCACCTGCATTTCACCCCCAACCACGACAGACGCCAACACCGCAGCAAACCACCTCCACCAATGGATCACCAACTGCACCAACACACTTGCCCCCTTCCGGAAGGCTACAAGATGACACAACAAGAAAGCAAGCTGGTTCATCACGGCACTCCAAGAATCCAAGCGCTCCTGCCAACGACCGGAAAAGACGTGGAGAAACCGCAAAACCCCGGAAACACGCACCGCCTACAAAACAGCCACAACCAACTCATCAAATCCACAAAGAACTTGCTCCAAGACTGAATCCTCTATAACGCCCACAACTCCAAGGAACTCTTCTCCATCATACAGGAATTTGCCAAACCCAACAGCGAAACAGACGTCCCCCTCCCAAGACCTCTGCAACAGACTCAGCTCCTTCTTTCACCTCAAGATCAAGACGCTTTACAACAACTTCGACGACCAAGACCTCTGCACCGCCTCAACTCTCACCCCCAGCGACGCCACCCAACATACCCTACTCACTTGGACCCCGCTCACGACAGAAGACACCCTAAAGACCATGAAGAGCATCCACTCCAGAGCACCTTCAGACCCCTGCCCGCCACACATCTTCCACAGGGCTGCCACAGCCATCGCACCCGAGCTACGTCAAACGATCATCTGCTCCCTTGAGACCGCCATATTCCCCGACAACTGGAAGCATGCCGAAGTCAACCCCTTCGTAAAGAATCCCCCCAGCAGACCCGACAGACCTCAAGAACTTCAGGCCCATCTCGCTTCTTCCATTCGCAGCCAAGGTCATCGAAAAGGCCATCAACAACCATCGAGCATACTTCATCGAAGCCAACAACATCCTAGACGCCTCCCAATCTGGATTCCGCAGCAACCCCAGCACCGGGACCTCCTTTCTTGCTGCCACAGACTGCATCTGCGCCCTCCTCGACCAGGACCGAACGGCAGCCCTCATCCTCCTGGACCTATCGGCAGCCTTCGACACAGTCTCCCACCGCACACTAACCACCAGACTCCACGACGCCGGCATCCGAGGAAAGGCCCTAGACTGGATACGCTCATCCCTCACAGGCAGAACCGTGTCAGACTCCAGCCCTACCTCTTAGAACCGACAGACTAGATGCGAAGTACCCCAGGGATTCCTCCCTCAGCCCTACCCTCTTCAACATCTACATGGCCCCCCTCGCAACCATCATCAGAAACCACAGGCTCAACATTGTCTCCTACGCCGATGACACCCAGCTCATCCTCTCCCTCCCCAAGGAACCTGACATCACCAGGCACAACTTCCAAGAAGGGATGAAAGCCGTTGCAACCTGGATGAACAGCTGCCTGAAACTCAACTCCGAGAAAACGGAAGTCCTCATCCTCGGCTCCACCCCCTCAGCTTGGGACGACACCTGGTGGCCCCCGCCCTCGGAAACTCACCCACCCCGACAGACCATGCACGTAACCTCTGCATCATACTGAACGCATCGCTCACTATAAACCGCCAGATCAACGCAGTCTCCTCCGCCTGCTTCAACACCCTCCGCATACTCCATAAGACATTCAAATGGACACCCTCCGATTCTAGAAAAACGACCACACGCCCTCAGACTGGACTACGGCAACGCCCTCTATGCTGGAATCAACAAAAAACTCCTCCGCAAGCTCCAGACTGTCCAAAACGCCGCAGCCAGACTAATTCTCGACATCCCCCGGCACAACCATATCACCCAACACCTCCGCGATCTCCACTGGCTCCCCGTCGAAAGAAGAATAACTTTCAAGCTGCTCACACACACGCCTACAAGGCCCTCCACAACATCGGACCACAATACCTCAACAACAGTCTCTCCTTCCATGCCCCCAAGAGAAATCTCAGTTCAGCCGACCTTTCCCTAGCCACCATCCCTCGAATCTACATGAATCAAGCGGGTGGAAAGTCCTTTTCCTACCTCGCAGCCTAGACCTGGAACGATCTCCCCCTCTGGCAAAGCCCGACACTGCGCCCATTCAGAAAAGACCTCAAGATTTGGCTCTTCAGATGACCCCCAATGGAGCTGCTTTTTCTATTTAAAAAAAAAAAAATCAAAACGAAAGCAGGCTGAATTGAGAAATAATTTCACATATCTACTACCAATTGCTTTGCATTTAAATGTTGTATAAAGAGTGAAAATCGCAGCTAAAAGACCCATCTAATTGTTTCGCTCCCACTAGGATGGTTGAGGTACGTGGTCCCCAACACCCATGCACCCCAAGTAAACAAGACACTAATAAACAATCCCAAGATTCAATATCCCCAATGATGCCTATACACCTGACTGACCACGTGCATGTTGTAATAGCTGTAAAGTTTGATGATGGAAAAAGTTTCTAGCTATTGTGAAGGAAACTTTAAATTTTATTAAGGACACGGATGCAAAGATTATGCTTTTTACTTTCTCCGTTTTATTGCTCAGCAGTCCATTGACTTCCAACAGATTAAATCAATGCAAGGGACTATAAATCCTAAGGGTCCGAGCAGGTTCAACAGTTAATCAATCTGGCAGCTCGGGCACACCATAAAACTGGCTTCAAGAAAAAGCACTTCTTTCTTGGTGCAGAAAACTCCAAACCCAAAGCCTGTTCATTGGAAATCTTCTTTCTGATCACCAGCTGCAAGACTAAAAAAAAATAAGCTAACAGAATACATGACTATCTGTATTTGTATTACCTACCACCATAAAAATCCAAAGCCAATTCTATACCTACCCCAATGTATTCACAAGTGTACCAGGTTCAGAGTAAGGAAAAAATAAGCCATTTCCATTCGTGCGGGATAATCTTCACACCTGTGCCCGTAATAGAATTTAAACTTTCCTTCACAATAGCTAGGACATTTCTCAATCTATTTAGGGACCGTAGGCCTCAGATTATGCTTGTTTAAAGCTTATTCATCACCATGGTTGCCATATGCATAACTGGTTTAAAGTAAAACTTTTTAAAAGTGGAGTCTGAAAACCAGTGTGCTGCCCTGAGGATATACGCCCCAAAGGTAGCGGTATTAATGCCTGTCTCTGACATCACCCAACAAACCCACCTGGCAATCATGGTAGAAGAAAGCGGTTTAATTGTGTGTGGTTTTTTTCCCCAATGAAATAAACAATTGCTGGGATCCTGCCGGTCTCAAGTCTGAATAAATCTCCCCACACAGAGCTTGGGTTGATCTGGAAAGGAATGATATTTAACTGTTCTGATGTTGGTGTTTCGAGACACTAAATGTAATGCCCTCCGGCGTAAAAACCTTGGAAGGTACATCCAAAGCCCTTTCATACGCCACCTGCTTGCAAGAGGGTAAACGTAAAAGCATTGCCAACTTACTTGTAAGCTGTTTCGGGACAGATGCACATTATCTGGTCATGGCTCAGTTGCAACACAAAATTCAAGTCCTATAAGTGAGAATATCAATACTGTGGGGGTTTGGAGATGTGCACACAAATGTTGCTCCCCCACCGGACCCTGTGCCAGGGTTCATGTACAAAGGAGACTGTCAATCTAAATGTGTTGATGGTACGATAGGCCAGCCGCTTTTGAGAAAGCTCTGACTCAAAACATGCACTAAATGTGCCGCCACATGATCCGGATTCCTCTAGCTGCTCCAAGCAGAGCCATACTGTTTATTAGTGGAATCTACCCACTCCCTTCTAATGACTTCTGAAGCTTGTTCCGAAAGGCCTGGGAAGCCCCAGCATCCCCCTAATCTTCCACGCCATGAGATCCATCCTGGACGAGCAGGTGCAGAGGCCATCGGCATTCATCAACATGGACTGACTCTGGGGAAGTCTGTTTGAAGAATCCATAGAAAGTTCCAGAAGAAATGGAGACCATACCTGTGAATTTCAAATTTGAGTCGCCGGAATCTAGGATGCCTTCTAGTGCCAGACTTGTGTGGAGACCCTGGTTATTATCGAAGGCTGGGAATGCGTACCCCCGAATTGTACTCCAATCCTGCGTGAAGCGTCTGTTGCTCTTGCCAGTGGATCTGGCCTCCAGTTGAAGAAACTGGGAAGCTTATGATGTCGGCGGGACTCTTGTCTACATCGAGCGGACCTCACTTGTCTATTATCCTCTTGAAGAGGGATCCAAGATCCTGGCACTGAAATTCTGTAAAGGTCTGGAGTTCCAGTCTGGAATGTGGTTTAATTTCTCAGGAATGTGAACTGTGACCACTATACTCCTGTCCAGGCAATGGTACCAAACGTCTTTTGCTGGCTCCGCCAGAGCTTTGGACCTTGTTTTGCCCAGATGGTTGATATAATGGACTGCTAACACATTGTTCATCTTCAGGAGGATTGAGCATGACCCCTTCTCTTGACAGGGATTGCACTTCGAAGAATTCGGCGAGAAGTTGTAAGCAGTTGATGTGCAACCCTCGTTCCTGCTCTGACCCCGGTCTTCTTGTAGTGACCTCTCCACATGGAGCTCCACAGCCAGGTAGACTGGCCTCTGATTCGATAACCACGTTCGGAGCCCAGCCAAAGATGGCCGTGCTGTTCCAGGGTGTTATGTGGTCCAGCCACGATTGCATCTCTGACTTCTCTTTATCGGACATTCTTACCCCGGCTGAATGTCATTGAGGTGAGTGATCAATCTGACACCCATGGAATGCAGAAGCTCCACCACATGACCTTGGTGAAGCACAAAGGGGCTGATGAGAGTCCGAGAGCGCTACGAACTTGTAAACTTGACCATCCTTGGCAAATTAAAAGAGCCTGCGGTAAGGGGGAAAGATTGGAATGGTGAAATTAGCGTTTTTGAGGTCTAGCCTTACCATCAAATTGTTCGGCAGAAAGAATATCCCGGAAAAGATGGAAGCCCCCCATCTTGAAATGATAGTACACCAACCACTGGTTGAACTTTCGTTGATTGATCACCTGTCTCATCCCCCCTGGTCCTTCTTCTTGACCAGGAGCAAATTGCTGAGGAATCCACACGGGTGAAGGGTTGTAGAGGTGATGGCCCCTTTGTCTAGAAGAGAACTTGCCTCCTGGGAGATTAGAACATTGTCCGCCACTGAATGGACTATAAAAACTAGACCCATAGGCTTGAAGTAGGATGCTGTAGAACTCCGAAGAAACCTGAAACTGTTTACAACACCCACCCGTCCCCAGTTACCTCCATCCAAACGTGAAGGAATGGACCCAGTTGGCCCTCCACTTTTGGGGGGATAGATGGGATACTCCTTACCTGAAATGCTACTAGAGAAATTAGCTGTCCGTGTAAGTTGCCTCTACCTCGGTGACCACTGTCCCGGGTCCGGAAGAAGCCACCAAGCTGCTTCTGGTCTCGAAATTGGATTTGTTGTTGGCGGCTGCCTGTACATTTCTGTGACTCTGTGAAGAAGGAACAGCCAACAAAGGTGTCCCCCCTCACCCCCAATGCGTCTGCCATCCGCTACAAAAATGCTTTTGTTATAAACTCATTTCATGGACTGTTGGGCCTTATCAAATGATAAGGTGGTGACAAACTTGCTCGGCTCTTTTATAAACGGTCTCCAAAGATACCGCTGTTGGCCAAATCCTGCCTCTGAGTTAGCTAGCACCCCTAACTTCGGATAGATTTGAATGAGGGAGCTTCTTCTCTCAGGGGATATAGCACAATTTGCATTCCCAAAGAAGCATATAGCCCTCTGCGCCCAGCCAGACAACTTCAGTGTAAATCAAATTGCTGGTCTTTGGCCTCCTCTGCCATATCAAGTATTGTAGTTAAGGGACCTAGAATGCCCAGTAATTTATCCTGGCAGGCTTTCCAGGAGCGATCAATTCCCTTCTTGAGGTCTTTCTAAAATTTGGTGATGAAAGTGCCCATTTTGCCCTCAGTCTTGGGTGTCGGGGGAACCTTCTCGTCGAGGCACAAGCTGGGACATTCTGCCCTAAGGCAGCCTCTAACCTTGTCCAAAGGGTTCCTAATTCTAGTGGCCACATACTGGGCCACTCTAGGGCCAGGGACCCAAACCGCAGAACAGGGGTGATGGAGATCGTCCAGGACCAACATGCCTTCCTTGTAATGAGCCCCTCTGGCCTTGTCATTACGAGGGTTATACAACTTGAAATTGCCTTCCAGTCTCCAGGATCTACTAGGCCCCTGCTTGGTATCAGTCCTCATCGAGGGCCGAATCTCCCAAGTCTTCCCTATCGTCACCATCCCAAAGGGGTAGCCCTTGGTCATCCATGGGGGTAGGCCCAGGTGTGCGAGGCTCACTGGAACCCAAAGGGGCGGGAGCTTGGCATTTCAGGAGCACTTGTCGGAGTCGTTCAAGGCTTTTTTTTGATGGGGGAACCGGGTTGTCAGTCATAAGGGCCTCCTGTGAGTCTCCAGTGACCACTATGGGGCCACGGCTTCCCCCAGGAGGAGGGGGGGGGGTGTCATGCTGTGCTGTGCAGCCACTAACCAGATCTGCTTGCTGAGAGGCTCAAGGGCAAGAGACATAGCTCTCTGCAATGTGGAATCTACAGCGTCCGCAAAACCATCATCTAGGAAAACTGATCCTCCCTAAATTTGTTGGGTTTCCCTCCCAGGTACGTTCCATAGTTGTTCAGGGCCAATAAGTAACTGAAAGCAAGGAGTTAAAAAGACTGAAATCAGAGTCTTGTTTGATGTTTGATTTTGGCCTCAAGCTTGTCGAAATGCTCTGACTGGGTCAGGAAGAAGTTTAACGCGTAGTCCAGCCAAATTAAGCTACATTCTATCACTGGTAACTGATGTAATCCTACAAAGTGTGACCCCCGATTGGGGGCAGGCCACCGCTCGTGTTGAAACTCATCCAACAATACACTGACTGGGATAGAGATGCAGGTGTTGTCAAGATGTTGGCCTGCCTCTAGGGGTACACTACGCACATGACGAGAAAAGCCTGTGAAGACTCGAAACCACCGCGGTCTGGGGAGGCGGGGACCAAGACTAGCTCTGCTGCGCCGTGGGGAGCGCTTCTCTGAACAAAAAGCTGCCAAAGCGAGGGTAGGCGGGAATGAAGGGCCAAAATAAAGCCAAATCGAATTGCTGAGAGAAAGTTTGAATTAAGAAAAATAACAAACCAAAGGCATAAAGTTCAATCAAGTTGTATTTATAGAGCGCAGCTTGTCACCCGGGGGGGTATCCAGGTGCTTACTGCTGGTCTCATTCGAATTGCCAAGTCTTGAATTCCTTCCTGAAGGTGGTCAGCAATGCTGCAGTGCGGAGGTAGAGGGGTAGGTCGTTCCAGGCTTTGGTGGCGAGGTGGGAGAAGGAGCGTCCTCTGTTGTGGCTGCGTCGTATGCACAGTATCTCTGCAAAGGCTAGGTGTGCTGAGCGAAGGTTCCTGTTTGGCTGGTGGAAGAGCAGGCGGTGGTTCTGGTAGGCAGGTCCTTGGTTATGGAGGGCTTTGTAGGCACGGGGGTCAGGATCTTGAAATGGCATCTCTTCTGGACTGGAGCCAGTGGAGGTCCTTCAGGTGCTGGTTAAAGTGGGTTCTCTTGGGCAGGTTGAGGATCAGTCTGACTGATGCGTTCTGTGCCAGCTGTAGTCTTTGCATGAGTTCGGTGGTGGTGCCGGCATAGAATGCATTGCCGTAGTCCAGTCAGCTGGAGATGAGGGCCTGGGCTAATGTTTTCCTGGTGTTGATGGGGAGCCACTTGACTATCTTTCGGAGCATGCAGAGTGTGTGGAAGCAGGCTGAGGAGACTGTGTTGACTTGACGTTTCATGGATAGTTGGCTGTCGAGGATGATATTAAGGTTGCAGGTGTTGTCTTTTGGCATGGGACTGAGTTCCGACGGCCACCATGAGTCGTTCCATAGGTTTGTGTACTTGCCGAAGATGAGGACTTCCGTCTTGTCTGTCGAGCTTAAGGCAGTTGCCTCTCAGCCAGGCTGAGACGTTCTTCATACAGTTGTCGAAGCTGGTTTTAGTTGAGGTGGGGTCAGGTGAGAGCGATAGAACGAGTTGGGTGTCGTCGGTGTAGGAAATGTTTGTCTTGTTATCTGACTATGTCCGCAAGTGGTGTCATGTAGATGTTGAAGAGGGTTTTGCTGAGGGATGATCCTTGTGGTATGCTGCAAATGTTTGGCCTGTGATGTGAAAGTAGGGAGCCTGACTTTCTGGGTGCGTCCAGTGAGAGAGGATGCCATCCATTTGAGATTGTTGTCCTTGATGCCATTTTGTTGATGGTTATAGAGTGTGGTGGGAGACAGTCGAAGGCTGCAGAGAGGTCGAATAGGACCAGGGCTGCTGATTCTCCTCTGTTCAGTAGCTTGTGAATGTCATATGGTGCTGTAGTTTGTTCTGAACCCTGATTGTGAGGGGTCGAGGAGGATGTTTCTCTCCAGGTGCTGGGTGAGTTGGAGGTTGATGGCCTTCTCCACGACTTTGGCAAGGAAGGGGAGCAGCTAGATGAGTCGGTAGTTCTGGTGATAGCTGGGGTTTGCAGAGGGTTTCTTGGAGTGGTCTGACCTCAGTGTGTTTCCAGGCTTTGGGGAAGGTGGATGTGGTTAGTGAGGCGTTGAGGATGGTGGTGAGTTGTCTGCTGATCTCCTCTCTTCCAAGGTTGAAAAGTCGTGGGGGCAGGGGTCGGCGGATGCTCCCGAGTGGATCGTGTTCATCAGTATAGTTGTGTCTGATGTGCTGAGTTGTTTCCATTCCGTGATCTGGTGTTGGGCGGTGGTGGTTGACTGCTGACAGTGGGGGCTGGTGGGTTTGGGGTCGAAGTTTTTGTAGATGGCTGCTATCTTGTTGTGGACATGGTCGGCCAGGGCGTCGCAGAGTTCCTGTGATGCTGGGATAGTGATTTCGGTGGCTGATGGGCAGGAGAATTCTCTGACGATAGTGAAGAGTACTTTGGCTTGGGTGGATCTGGTGTCGATTCTGCGGGAGATCGCCTCTTTTTTGTGGCTTTGATCTGCCGGTGGTAATTGTTGAGTGCTGCTTTGAAGCACAGATAGAAAGAGCAAGTAACAAAAATACCACAGCGACCTTCAACATTTCCAACTTGCACGGAGACCCTGTTAAAACTTCAAATCAATGAAAAGCACTTGTCTGGCTGCTGAGCATCGAAGAAAGAGGAAGTGCTTTTCCTTTAAGGTTTTATGGTGTTCCCGAACTGTCTGATTGGTGGACTGTTAATCACGCTCTGACTCTTAGGATTTGTAGTACCTCACAATGTTTTATCTTTTTAAAGGTAACGGGCTGCTGAGCAATACAACGGAGAAAGTAAAAAGCATCATCTGAGGCCTCCGGTACTGACCTAGATTACAAACCTCGTTGATATACTGTCCTGACTACTTGTAACGCATACAGTTGTGCGGCATATTTAATGTATCTTGTACACTGGCAAATAAAATCAATAAGTCAAACTGAGGTTAAAACAAGAGACACTCCCACTTGATACTGCACCTGCTATATCTGGGAGCAGCTTTTAATCTCCTGTCATATAGGAAATGTATTTTTGCATTTAATAAGTTTCAGTAGAGGGGATTTGAAGTTCAGGGCATAGTTTCCACCTATTAGCCACCTTAAGCTAAAGTTGTGAGGTTATTTCCTCTGCTGCGGCGATGTAAAGTCCCTAAGGTCCGCCTCCGTTGTGGGCAGGCTACCTAGTCCATCTCAGACTAACACTTTTCCTGAATTCTGCCAACTCACTGTCATTTCTATTATGAACAGTAATAACTTAAATACCATGAATGTCACCTGCCCTTATTCATAGAACTGTTTCAAGCCATTCTAAAAATGACCTAGCTAGAACACCTGATGCGACACCCATTCTGGAGCAAGTGTTCCCTTATGAATGTCAGAGGCATCTTGGAACATCCTTAAATAATGTGGTCAATAATCTATGTACAACAATCCTGAAATTATGTCAAAGGTTTTTTATCCCCAATAATATTTAGTAATTAAGGACCACCTTGACCCCTTGGGTAGAGAGGTCCTTTGCCCCAGATTATCCTGCAAGATACTGTCAGACGATCTTGGTTATTCCCGGTACTCAGAAAAGATGATGCATCTTGCCTGACGCCGATAACCGAGGAGCCTGCTACGCGCGTTTTCTTTCGCATGGAACGCTTCCTTTCCTCCACGGCTATTCTGATAATGGCAGCCTGAGCTATCAACAAGATATGCAATGAGCCGCATCTCCCTAAGAAACTCTAGACTGCAAGTTACTCTACTACATGCTCTCCTAGGATAGGGCATATGAGTAGGTTTTAGAGTGTTAGGCTTTTAGATAATATTTTAACCAGGTTGAAAATGTTCATTTTATTCTTGTTTTTTGCAACATGCCTTCTTGCTGTTTTTATGATATCCTTTGTGATTATTTTAGATGTACTAACGAACAGGTTTGCCTTGTTGTAATAAATACTTTTAGTCGCGTGTCTTTTCTTAGTGCTGTGTGTGTGAGATACAGTTAAGAACTAAATAGGTTTACTGTTACCACAGTGCCCCTGATCTCTTTCTAAGGATTGCCAGTAACCCAAAAGCAATGATTTCACTTCAACTATGTATTGGGCGGGGTTCTGCGGGACTACAGTAACCTGTTGTCATACGGCTCATACTTTCTCAGTAAAATTGTGCATTTGTTGGACAACATAAACGTCAAAACTGTGCAAGACTGATTCTATGCACACCTTTGGGATATGTTGGCCTGAGTCCTGGCTAGCGCACAGTGCACCATCTATACCCCTAACCTAGTAAGTTAACAGGTGGTGTGTGTAACCTCAGAAAATGACCACCCTGACTCCCCAAGGAAATCATGGAAACCAATCTAGAACCCTTTTGTTTGGTACCTCATGCATGCCGATAGAGACACAAGAAATACTTGAATTGGCGTTTCAATATTTATTGAAGCAATATGAATCTTGTGTAAAAATTTGTGTGCTGAAATAATCAATAGAAGGAAACAGAACAGAGTAATCAGCATTACGAGAATGGTGAAGAAAATGAACAATTCAACCATTGTACTGTTCATGAAATATATGCATGCATATAAGTACAGTTCTATTTGTATTCCTACCTAGTGCTCCCTATGCTAATTTACCTAGTCTACCAGAATTCCTGTAAGGTGATCTAACTCCCCAGTTACCTGTGGGTAGATTTCATCTGGGAAGTCCGTCTTGTGGGAGAGCTGGGCACCATCCTTCTCAGGAGGTAAACAGGATTCAGCTGGGCTGGAAATCCAGCAAGGGGCGACCTTGACCGTGTCAGCGAAATGCTTCTCTTGTTTAATAAAGGAGTGATGTTTATATAATAATCTTCACCCGTGTTGCCATGCCGAAGTCCCAGTCAGTCTGCTGTCATTGATTCTATCCTGACAATGGTGTCGCCGAACAAACAATAATAAACATCATTTTGCGTAATGAACTTTAGCTTTCGTACAGAATGTTCAAGGCTCTGATAATATGCCTATGGAGATGTGTAAATGTAAGCAAAGTTATCCATACAAGCACACAAGCAATTGTGTGTCAAATGTCATTGTTCAACTTTAAACGTGAGCATGTAAAATGGTGGTGTTCCTGCCCAGGCCCAATGTGAACACATGACGCCCACTCCTTGGATGTAAGATGACTACAAAGCTTTCCAAAACCTATGCTTAAAATATAGATTTAATATAAAACCTAAAAGCATTGTGCTTCTTTAATAATAAAGCGATACAAAAGGGGATGATGGACGGAACGTTTGAGCCAATCAAACACTCACCCCAGTCAACTGATCTGGGTTTAATCCATCATCATTCTTTAGCTCACTCCACCACCCCAGTTCAGACATGGCCATATGCAAATCAGTCTGACCCTGTGCCTCATGGGAACAGTCCAGCCCGAACTGCCAAGCCATGTCTTCCCTGGACTGGAAACAAGCATCCTAGGACCGGTTTCTGGCATTCCAGCCGTCATCAGCCAGGCTTGCTTGAATCCAGTGGCAAAGTGAGCAAGGGACCCACGTCTGGGCATACCCCCGCCAACTTAGGGCGAACAAAGCGATACAAAAGGGGATGATGGACGGAACGTTTGAGCCAATCAAACACTCACCCCCAGTCAACTGATCTGGGTTTAATCCATCATCATTCTTTAGCTCACTCCACCACCCCAGTTCAGACATGGCCATATGCAAATCAGTCTGACCCTGTGCCTCATGGGAACAGTCCAGCCCGAACTGCCAAGCCATGTCTTCCCTGGACTGGAAACAAGCATCCTAGGACCGGTTTCTGGCATTCCAGCCGTCATCAGCCAGGCTTGCTTGAATCCAGTGGCAAAGTGAGCAAGGGACCCACGTCTGGGCATACCCCCGCCAACTTAGGGCGAACAAAGCGATACAAAGGGGATGATGGACGGAACGTTTGAGCCAATCAAACACTCACCCCAGTCAACTGATCTGGGTTTAATCCATCATTCTTTAGCTCACTCCACCACCCCAGTTCAGACATGGCCATATGCAAATCAGTCTGACCCTGTGCCTCATGGGAACAGTCCAGCCCGAACTGCCAAGCCATGTCTTCCCTGGACCGGAAGCTGAGCATCCTAGGACCGGTTTCTGGCATTTCAGCCGTCATCAGCCAGGCTTGCTTGAATCCAGTGGCAAAGTGAGCAAGGGACCCACGTCTGGGCATACCCCCGCCAACTTAGGGCAACCAAAGCGATACAAAAGGGGATGATGGACGGAACTTTGCCACTGGATTCAAGCAAGCCTGGCTGATGACGGCTGGAATGCCAGAAACCGGTCCTAGGATGCTGGTTTCCGGTCCAGGGAAGACATGGCTTGGCAGTTCGTGCTGGACTGTTCCCATGAGGCACAGGGTCAGACGGATTTGCATATGGCCATGTCTGAACTGGGGTGGTGGAGTGAGCTAAAGAATGATGATGGATTAAACCCAGATCAGTTGACTGGGGGTGAGTGTTTGATTGGCTCAAACGTTCCGTCCATCATCCCCTTTTGTATCTCTTTAATAATAAAAGCATATAGAAAGCCAAATTGTCTAAGAAGTCAATACAAAAAGTGAATAAAAAAAAAGACCATATTAAAACCAATTTGGCGAATAAAAACATGGCCGAATTAAAAAGATCACCACTGCTTGAAACAGTCAGATTGTTTAAATGTTCCAAGGAGTAGACGAAACATTGCTGTTCCAAGCATCTGCAAAAGATTGTTCCATGGCACCCCTCTCGCCAGCTCCAAAGAACAAATATGTTCAAATGCAACCCCCTCAGCAGCCGCTGAAGAAGTGACGGCCAGTAGTGCATCCACAGAGGACGAGCCAGGATCCAAGTCACCAGGAGCTGAAGCAGCCCAGGAATGCTCATAATATGCGTTCTGGAGCACTCGTCCTCGGCATCTGTACAAGTGAGTCTTTGCAGGACCCACCAGCAGTGCAATGTCAGTAGAGTAGACCGGTTGCATCCCCAAGCATATGTCCAGGGCACACTCGAAAGTACACAGCTGATAGCGGAATATGGGCTGCACGAAATGTAGCCATATAGGCCGAAAGGACAAGAACCAATTGTCATTCAGTTCTTGAAGCAAGGGCGCACCAAAGGACATCATTCTCTCACAACACAGTAGCACATGTAGTAGTGCCATCCCCATTTGGCCGCTTGGCGGAACATCCATTGCGGAGCAAATAGAATAAAACAAGTGTCCCAGCAGCTAGGTATAGGATCAGCGGTAAGCCTCCAAAAATGCCTCCCAGCACAGAGTGTATGATAGATGGAATAACTCCGAAGATTGTCTGGAAGGTACTAACCAACCCGGAGCCAATTGTTTTTAAAAAGTGCACTATACCTGCAATATTGGAAATTTAAAAATGCAATGCACTAGCTCCCCAAAATGGTGTAGATGATTGGTGCAAAGTAGCGACTGTATTTCAGAGGAAGACCTTACAACTTGAAGATCAAACATCTCCCTTGCAGATGCTAAGACCACATCCTTCTGAAACAATAAGGCTTTCGGTCTGCTTAAATCATCAAAGTTCACATTTAGAATTTTTATCGAAGGCCAGATTGTCGCATCCCTAAATGTACGGGCAGGTGGAAACAGTACTTGCGTACAAGAGGTCACAACCCCAGAAACAGTCACCAGATACGGTATTCACGGTTTCATCCCACAGCAACCTCATACATAGCGCCCATTAGAGAGCAGTCTTAATGCCAGACAAATCACAGCAGTCGGGGAACCTTTCATATTACATGACAAGTTTCCTTGGAAGCATTAGATGCTCCATGGAGTGTAACCTCCCTGCAAACTAGAGAATGGCCTAAAGTATTCTCGCAGTCTGTTTCGCTAAGAAATCCTCAGTCGCACCATTCCTACAACGATAAGTGAAAGGTAGGATCTATGCCTCATGTACAAACCTTTCTCTTAGCACTTCATATCTGCCTACCTGATGATTCTGTAAGCAGTATTTGAAGTGAAAGGTTGAAATTGGCAGAGAAATAAATCGGTGTATTATCCAGTCTGCACTCGGTACCTCTACAACAGGTAATGGTAATTTTTCTAACTTTTCGCGTCTTTCTTAGTCATAATGGTCTGTTCTTTTGTTGAGTTGTATGGTAAAAACAAACTAGTGGCAATCAGGTGTTTCCATGGAACAAGACCAGTGCGTAGTGTCTGTAGAGTCCAACTTAGTAGCATAATAGACCTAAGTTGCAAAGAGGACATGTCGCCAAGTATGATGTCAATAGCAGACGTTATAATGTTACCTAGAGAAAATATCCTAGTGGATATGTGGTCCGATCATTGTCAACTACTGCTGGAGACTACTCTAAATTTACTCTGTCAATCTCATGAAGTCTTTCAGCAGGTTCCTGCTGTGAAACTTTCACCCTTCATTGTATATTGCATTCCGACAGCGCTTTTGACGTCAATCGCTGGAGGGGAACTGTTCCTGTAGAAGGATGCTAACCTAATAGGCAGTGGAAGGTAGAGATGAAACAGGAGGTTGGTAGTGATTCATCTAAAACAGATGACCATTAGGTTGGATGGAAAAGAATGTATATAGCGGGGAAATTCCTCAAATTTGAAGAGTTGCCTTCACACACCCGTTAAGTTGTCATGCTTCATCATAGGGCGTTTTTGCTCCTCGTGGGGTTGGCGCTGCAGTCCCCCATGGGCCCCGCGAGGGGGCTCTTTAATGGAGATCTTTTAAGAGGAACACTGTAGTGGTGAGTGCGGGTGTGTGGGGTAAGTGTGCAGGTGAATTAAAAATATCGTAACTGTACCCCTAACAGTATTTATTCTTGGATCCGTTCGATATGATTAAAAATAGGAAAAAGAACTCTGGCTCCCTTCCTCCAGTGAGGAGTCAGTTCAATTTTCAAAGAGTGAGTAGTGACAAAGGTCATGGGGTCGACATGTTTCACGCCCTAATGGTCCCTGCTGGATCCTTGGCGTTTCATCAGGACCCAAAAAAAGTGAAAAGTGCAGAATTAGAATTCAAATCAAACGGGGGTCACAGGGAATAATACACCCTGTTATATAAACCGGAGTCAGGTGAGTGGTCGTTGTTGTCTGGGAATAGTCTTTCAGAACCACTCCAACGTATTAATCCAACCTATAGAGGTAGATAAAAAGTACATGTGGTAGAAAAGTGGTAGTGAGTGAGAACACTAAACATGACGTGGGATCTGAATTCAAAGTTAACTTTTCTAATGGGTACTCCATTTGAGCGCCTCCTTAGTTGTTCCTTAAGGATATTAACTTTGAAGACCTTGCTTTTAGTGGCCGTCACCTCGGCCAGAAGGGTGAGTGAGCTGCATGTCCTTCGCTTCCATTCTCCCTTTACCTATTTTTTTTTTTTCCCTGACAAATTGATGTTTCGAGCCAGGGTTCCTTTCTTGCCAAAAGTGTTGACCTCCTTTCATCTGAGACAGTCCATCACCCTTCCAGACTTCATACTCTTAAGCGGTAACACACTTTTATATTAAGTGATCGCTCTTCTTGTCCATGTTAAAAGAAAAAACATCTTACCTCTCCTTTGAAGAGGCCTTTACACCCACTAAATGTTAAAGGGGTCTTGCACTTTAGCCTTGGCCAAACAAAAGTCTACAGAAATTCTGAACTGTTCTTTATCAATTATGGGCCAGTTTAAAGAGATTTAGATTTACTCCTCTTTATTGGACTTCAAGTCATAAAAGCAAGAAACCAGATTATTCAGGCATTTCAAAACAGGTTAACTTTGTTTGTTACACCAGCACAAGTTCATAGGTCTGGGTGTCATTTTCTGTGATCCGGTTGTTGGCAGAGCACCTTTGAACCTGCTGTGATGTTCCAGTGCCAGGCCAAGCGCCCCCTGTAGCAGAATATGTAATATCGGCTATTTAATGTCCCCTTATTCACACATCGGTGGCACACTGAGAATTCGTAATCTTGTGGAGTGAGCTATATTATCAAAGACCTTGATCTCTTGTTAAAGAACTATTTCTACAGAAGTCGCACAGATTTTAAACCCACCTTAGAATTTCATTGCATCCCAAAATTCTCACATATAGGGAATTCAGTGAAAATTCCCACAATGCACCAAACACAATTGAAAGTGAGTAATCTTATTTAGGGGATGAGGAGGGTAGATTTGTGTGTGCTAGTGTTCCTGCACAATATGAATAGGGTCCTCCTTTAACATAGTGAAGGCAAACCAGTATGGAGGTTATCTTCTCTGTGAAAGTGACACTGTCTGCAAGTGTCCCTGGAGTTTGTATTGCGGAAATATTTTTGGTCGTTTAGCTCATGTCTGTCATTTGTGGTTGACACATGGGATATCCAGTACATCCCCCTGAATAGCTGGTGTCTCCTGCCTCCACTTTAGGTAGCCCAGGATGATAAACTCAAAACTGCTTTTGCTCTGGTTCTTAGGGGAGATTGAATTTGAAGGTGTCAGAACTTCTAATTGGACAGTGGCTACTGCCAGGGCCCCCAGTTCCAGGTAAATACAGATCCTTCGCCAACCGTGAAGCACTGGGCTGAGTTAAAGCCTTATTTTTGTTAGTGGGTTCACCACTGTCGGCAGTCCTACCGCCAGACGTCTGGGTGGGACTTCAGTCCACTTGAGATACTAATTAAATGGTTAACAGGTAAACAAAGCAAGTGACTGAGTTAGGTGAGGCCACCATGACACCATCCCCATTGCCCATGGCTTTTAGTGTTCTTACAAAGGAGACCGTTAAATGTGGAAAAAGTATACTGGGGGTTACTCACCTTGTGCATGGTCCGAAAGAAGAACTACTGAGCTGGAAATCATGCCAGGGTGCAGTGGTGGTTTGTATCCTTGTTCTGTGACCATTATACTAAAGGGACATGGTAAGTTAGTAGTACAGTCGTTCGCCTTAAAAGATAACCGAAGAACAAAAGGCCATTTCACAGCAAGGCACTCATTTCCATGGTGAAGTACTGATTAATACCATTGTGCATTCCATGTTTTGTCTAGTTTGGATAATACAACCCATAGACCTACCTCCACGGTGTCTGTCGATTGAACGGGTAGAGAGGAAAGGCTGGGCACATCAGAATACAGACTATTTTTCAGAAACATAAAAAGTGAATGTAGTGGATGTAATGGGCAGCAAATGTTGTGCTTCAGTTAGATATATTCTAATCTTCAAATGTATAGAACATATTTTTTTTAAACTGTGCCTCAGAAGTTCCTGAGATTTAGACCAGATTATTGTTTTGTATAAGAAAGAATATGCAAGGGCAGTGGAACGGTGTGAATTTTAGATTGTCATGTTATAGTAGGAAGTGTTTGAGGCATGTGTGCTGTAGATACACATGCTTTGCATACTCCTGCCACCTAGTGTTTTTTTTTTTTTTTAAACATCTTTATTGGCATTTTCTGTATGTTATCAAGGCATATGTACAGGATTAATACAACATCGATATGTTCGTCCCCTTTCACCCATTCCCACATTCTCTATAATCATATTCCTTTATCATGTCTTTGATGATAACATTAACCATATCTTTTTCCTTGCCATACGGTCTGTACCAACATAGTCGTACTAACTCCCTAGAGTTGTGCCTTGGTCTTGAGAATCGTGTTGGCCTCACGGGAAGCTAGCCTATTTACGCAATGCATTCCCTGTCTTGTCTCTTCATCTGACTTCACCCTAGTCGTCTGTCCTATCTTCACCTTCCCTATTTGCCTCCTCATTGGGACCAGTGGGGTCCCTTGCGTCTCCCATCATGAGTGACCTGGCGCGTGCATCTTCATCTATCTCATCTTTCCTGACCCGTTTTATTCTGATTAATTCTGCGGTTGCCCACTCACTTAGATCTTTCAGCCATCCCTCCATTGTCGGTGGGGGGGGGGGGGAGGGGGTCTGAACTTAACCACCTGATCTCTATTCGCCTCTTTGCCAGCACCAATCCTAGTAGCACAAACCTTCTGCTAAGTTTTTTAGATTTGGGCATAGGAAGCAGCCCCAATATTACAACTTGTATTGTTTTGGGAATTCTCCACCCTGTGGCAATGTGCATTTGGTTTATTATATTTCCCCAGTATTGCACAAGTGCTGGACACTCCCACATCATGTGAATGAAATGTGCTTCTGTTTGATTATATCTAGGGCATGAGTTTGTGCGTTCCGGGTAAATTTTGCTTATGGTCCGCGGAGTTAAATATGTCTGATGTATGGTGGTGTATTGTATTAGTTTAAATCGCGCGTTGGAACTCACCTGTTTAACTCCCTCGTGTATTTTCAACCGCTGCCGGTCTGTCAGGGGCTTGTCCATTGCCTCTTCCCCTCTTGCCTGTACTGGGAGGGGCCCTGCTGGGAGATCGTCCAGTAGTGCTTTGTATGTGTGAGACCAATCGACTGCCCTCTGCCATGCAAAGCATTGCCCATAGCACTGAGGTGCTGGGAGGCTCCTGCGGAAAAGTGGCCCGCAGCTCGTGAGCCACTGCAGCGTTCTTCCCATATTGTAGGAACTGCCCCTTTCCCAGTTCAAAGGCTTGTTCAGCCGCCTCAGGTTATAAATTGTTCATTACTGTATAGGTCTCCCATTGTGTGACATCCCACCGCCCCCCCCCACCCATTTATTTTTTGAAGGACATGGAGTCTGCTATTTTTTTAAAGAGTTTCACTGCCCACAATGGCATATCTGAGGCATAGGGCGCATGCCGGATAACCACCTTGACTGCCGTCTCCCAAACCACTGCTACGTCTTGGACGACATATGAGTAAGACCCGGGCACCTCCGTTGCAAGCATAAGGAGTTCTGGGAGGGTGACCCCACCATGTGTGCCCGCCATAAGCTGTTTCTCCCAGTTATCATTCTCCTCTAACCAGTGGACTGCGAGAGTTGAAGTTGTGAGGCCATATAGTAGAGAGCTAACCGCAGCACCTTCATTCCTCCCGCCTCCCATTTTTGTTGGCGTGTATCAAGTTTTATTTGTTTTCGTTTGTTTCCCCACAGCAGTTCAACTAAGAGGCTACCTAACTTTGAGAAATACTGATTTGGGATTCTCTATAGTGTGCTGAAGGGCATATAGACATCTCAGCAGGATAACCATTTTTATTAGTGCTATTCTCCCTATCCGGGAAAGTGGGAGCTCCTTCAAGAATTTTATAGAATTACTAATACCCTCCACTACCCTCCTGATATTATTCTTTAGATAGGTGGTGGCTATATGTGTCAGACAGATTCCTAAGTATTTTATGCCGTCGGGCACCCATGGCAGACCCACCCTGGGCAAGTCACTCCCCGGCATCCCCGCCAGTCTCCCCATAGGGAGCAATTTTGATTTCCCTGGATTAAGATGAAGACCCGATAACGTCCCAAATTCCCCCAACTCACCAAGAAGGACCGGGACCGCCCTGTCTGGACAGCGCAGTTACACTAGTGTATCGTCCGCATATAGTGAGATCATGTGATTGGTGTCCCCCAATTGAATTAATTCCCCATCTCCCCAGTTTTTCCCTTAATGTTGCAGCCAAAGGCTCCATTACTATCGCAGATATGAGTGGGGATAGGGGGCAACCTTGACGAGTGCCCCGTGTTAGTGCAAATTGTTTCGACACCATCCCGCGGAGTCTCACCCGAGCTGTTGGATTAGTGTAGAGTAATTGTACCCTTTGGATGAAACCCTGTCCCACACCCATCTTTCTTAAGGTCGACCATACGTATTTCCATTCCTCTGAATCGAACGCTTGTTCGATGTCTAACATTGCTAGTGCGCATTCTTTGGTCTCCAGGCATAGGGCATGCCATACATGTGCCAATCTCCATAAGTTATATGTAGTATTCCGCCTTGGTATAAACCCGGCTTGGTCAGGGTGTATAAGCTGGGACATGAATGGCAGTAGACGGGCCGCCAATACTCCGCTCAGTATTTTTGCATCTAGATTTAGGAGGGATATCGGTCTGTAGTAGTCCGGTAGTAGGGGGTTCTTATCTGGTGTAAATATGTCACCTCCGCCTCTTGCATAGTTGCAGGCAGCGATCTATTTTCCTGCACCTCGTTATGTACTCTCAGCAGTCGGCCAGCCAGCAATAGAGCAAACTGCTGGTAGAATTCCGCCGGACGTCCGTCGCTTCCAGGGTATTTCTCCGGTTTTAGTCCTCTGATAACTGCCATAATTTTTTCCTTGGAAATTGGCGCCCGAGGGATCCGCGGCCTCCTGCTCTAATCTAGGTAGGTCTACGTGATCCAGGAACTGCCGTAGTGCTTGTTCCGGTGGGGAGAGTTTATTTTTGCATACTGCCGCGAAGTGTCTAGCTAGTTCACCTATAATTGCCCTCTGAGTGCATACTGTGTCTCTGTCTTTATTTCTTAATTGGAGTATCGGCGTTGCCACACTCTCCGCCCTTATTAACCTTGCAAGGAGTGCACCCGTCCTATACCCTTCCATATGGAGTCTTTGCCTATATGCTGTGTATGTAAATTTTTCTAACCTGCGCCATGATTCTAATAGCCCCTCCCGTACTGCGCTTCATTTACCCAAGTTTTGGGATGTGATGTGTAAGGTCTCCTCCACAGTCTTCAGCTGTCTTTCTTGTGTTTGTATATTCCTTTCTAGTTGCTGTCGTACCCCATATGTTGTCCTCATGCACACCCCCTGTATAACCACCTTCATAGCTTCCTACTCCGTTGATCTATTAGACGCCGTTTCCCAGTTTTCCTCAAAATAGTGTTTTATGGCCTCTGAAATTACTGCAGCATAGGGTGGGTCGGTCAGCGCCTCAGCACGGAGATGCCATAATGGTATTGCCGGACGGCCCTCACCACACTTCAAGGTCAGTAGAACCGGCGAATGATCAGACAGATACCGGGGCAGATGGGACACTCCATCTACCACAGCGGACAGTTCGGGGGTAAGACAACAGTGGTCTATGCGGCTGAATGTATTGGACACTGGGGTGTGACAGGAAAACACTCTCTTTAATGGGTTACGTGCCCTCCATTTATCTCGAAGATGCATGCCCTGCATTATAGCCATCAACAATGCCAGCATTCAAGGTTTTGTGTTACTTCTCGGGGGTTCTCTATCTAGCGTTGCATCAAAAACACAGTTAAGGTTCGCAGTGAGGATAATCTCTGCTCCCATGTACGGTGTTGCTGCCTTTAGGAGCGCCGGGAAGAAATCGGGGTATTCCGAGTTGGGGGCATAGACATTTATAATGCATAGTTCCCTTCCCTCCCATTTTCCATGCAAGATAACATATCTACCTTCAGGGTCTAGCATGTGATGTAAGTGTTGGAAGGGGGTCCCCGGTGCCACCCAGATAAGCGCCCTGTGGAAATCCAGAATATGAAGTGGCATAGAGCTGTCCTATCCATCTTAGGCACGCTAGGGACCGTATTCCCCCATTTAGGTGTCTCTTGCAAGCAGGCTATCGCCGTTCTGTAACATTTCAGGAAGGCGTGTATCCGGCGTCTTTTTTTCCATGCCTGCTATTCCTCGTACATTCCAGGTAATGATCTTTATTATTTGTGCAGCCATCTGTCAAACATCTTCTGCCTCATTCTACCCCACTCTCCTTGAGAATGCAGCTCTCCCCACTCCAACCCCTCTGGACTTAATTTCGAGACCGGGTTCTTAGACACGACTTAACTTCTCCCAACATTTTAGACCCCCCCCCATGCCCCCCCCCCCCGGCAGTCGTGTGAGTTCCATTTCTGTTTTTGTAACCAAAACCACAACTAGCACATGCCGCCCCATTACCCACCCCCCCCAATAATCCACTTTATCCTGAGTCCACATCTCTAGTTGTTGAGTTCTATGCCCATCTCCTTTAACTAACTTGGGTGTACATATATGTCACTAAGTTGGCGCTGTGCCAGTGGTCTGGTATCCGCCGGGGTGCAAGGAGACGCCTCAAGCTCCCACCCGAAGCCCAGCCTCTGTTTGGGGAGCACCTCCCCCCCCGGCAGTCCGACTTACATCTTAAGGATATCATCCCGTGCACATGAAGAGCTCCACCGTCTAACTTCACCCTTATTCAATACTTTAACCACCCCTGTGAAGTCCTAATCTTTGGTCACTTATCTGTACTTCTGTCGCTTTGCCCTTTCTCTCCCAGTTCATTTATGAATGCTCCTCGAGCCGCCAGGGTCTGCTGTGTAATCTTGCAAAAACAACAATTGATGGACAGAATGCAGAACAAAGTCATACATTCACCCCAGTACAGAGATCTGGGCCTAAATCCATCGTTTTTTTGCTCACCATGCCATTCCAGTTTGAACCCAGCCATATGCAAATCAGTCTTGACTCTGTGCCCAATGGGAACAGTCCAGCCCGAACTGCCAGGTCAGGTCCTCCCTGGACTGGAAACAAGCATCCTAGGACCGGTTTCGGGGTTTCACCCCTCATCGGCCAGGATAGCTTGACTCCAGTGGCATGGAGAGCACGGGACCCACGTCTGGGCATACCCGTCCCACTCGGGTGACAAATGCAAAAACAACAATTGATGGGGGTAGTTCCCCTGTTGCTGACCTTCTAGTGGATCCCGTGGATGAGAAGACTGGTCCCTGCTTCAACCCTAAAATCCAGCCATTCACTTGCTTCATTTGTCGAGAAGAACAGGGTGCACCCTGCGTTCTCCACACTCCGCTTTGCTGAGAACATGAGACTGTAGTTTAAGTTTAAATCTCGGAGCCTCCACTTGACCATTATGAATGTTTTCCTTTGGTCCTGGACTCGGTTATAATCCGGGTATATTGAAATGGGATGACCCTCGTACAGCATCTGACTTCTGGTGCAGGTGGCCTGCAGGATCGCATTGTGGTCTCTATAATTAAAAAAACCTAGCGACAATGACCCGAGGAGGTGCGCCCGGTTGGGCGGGGCCTACGCCCTGTGCGCTCTTTCCACATAAAATTTTTGGGAAAATCTCTTTGGGGCCAACACCTGGACTATCCAGTCCTCAAGGAAGAGTTCCGTTGAGGAGCCCTCTGCCTTTTCTGGAAAGCCTATGAATCGCAGGTTGTTCCGTCGCGAATGCCCTTCGGAGTCCTCGGTCTTCTCATCTAGCTGTATTACTCTCTTTTTGAGATCAACTACAGTGGCACTGAGGTTACGTATTTCCTTCTGCAATGCGTCCACGTTATGCTTGGTGGTGGTCACTCTTTTCGGCGCTTTTCCTGGCCCTCCCCTGAATTCCTGTATTCCACTCACCAGCACTTAGCTCGGAAAGGCAGAGTCTGGTTTCCTCCTCAGGCCCTCCGGATCCGCCCGTGACACCCCCGATATTCGGCCCAGGCCCCGCGTGCAATACAAGTCTCTCCGCTGTTTCTGCATCTTTTTGTTTCCCCTTCGGGATCGCCGCCTGGGGCTTTCTGCTGCGCCACAAGGTCCTCCTCCGGATCACCAGCTATCTGGTGAGTACTGTGTGCCTCCGGCCCTCCCGTCTCGTTTTCCACGTCAACTCCTTACCCTTCATAGGCGGTCGGCCTCCGGTCCGCCCTTCGTCTTTCCCCGCCAGTGTCTGCCAGCCTTCGTTATTGGTCTGGGCCTTATGCCTCACAGAGGCCGCCCGCCGGAGGCGTGCTCCCTGGGTCCCGCAGCACATCCACGAGAGCACCCAGGCTGCGGCGCCACCTCACCACCGGCCCCGGACCTCCGGTCTGGATCGAGGCGAATCCGTCCTCGGGCCCCTGCAGCCCCGCAGCAATTTTCCGATCAGACGATACTGGGCCCTCCCCGGGTTCTTCCGCTCAGATTTCCCCCTCGGGTGTTGCTCGCTTTTTCCTTTTCCGATTTGCTCCTATTTCTGCCGTTTCTTTGGATCGCCTGTGTTTAAGTGGCGCCACTCGTCTCCCTGAGGCGTCCTCTTACTGCCTACGGTTCTCTGTGATGTCGGCAGCTCTCTTCGGTCTCACTTCACGGGTGGGAGCAGGCGTTATTGCCCTTGCCAGTTAGATGGATTAATAAACTGGATACTCTAGGATGCGGGCAGATTATCGGGCTACCGAAAGGACCACCGACAAAGACGTCCACGCGGCCATCTTGTTAGGCCACGCCTCCCCCGCCATCTAGTGCTGGGTCCGGATGTTTGCAAGTTGTTTTTCTTCGAAGAAGTCTTTTCCAGTCACGAGGTAAGGTGACTCCTTTCGGTGATGGTGCGCATGGGCATTGACTCCATTGTTAGATTGTTTTCTTTCTGCCGTCGGGTTCGGATGTGGTTTGCGGCACTCTGGTTCGAAAGCGTTCTTCGGGATCCCCTCGTTGCGCAACCCATTGTACCCTCATCTGTATTGCTTTTGTACGCGCTTCACCATTCTCCGAGTGTCAAGAAATAGGAAAACTCTCTTCGGTATAATAGACATCGTTGGCGGCCTTCGGGCCTAGCTGCGTCGGTCGACTTCCACTCCGATCCGTATTAGCCAGTCTCCTGCCGATGGAACAGACTTAGTTTCACTTCTGCCCTCTGTGCCACTCCAAGTATCCGCGCACTGACCTGCCTAAAGTCTGCAACTTGGGCCTCTCACTGGAGCACAAGGAAGAAGATTGCGACGCTTGTCGATCGTTCTGATCAAAGAAGACTTTGTGGGATCGTCGGGCTTGACGAAGGGACATGCAGCAGCAGAACATTGAACACACCTCGGATATCTTTGGAGAAGATACAGAGCACGAAGAAATGGAGACGACGGCAGTGGAAGAGGAGGAGGCCTTCTCTATCCAAGAATCTGATTTGGGACTGGAAATCGAGCTAGAGTCCGAAGACATT
Source organism: Calotriton arnoldi (assembly GCA_963921515.1). Taxonomy (NCBI): domain Eukaryota; kingdom Metazoa; phylum Chordata; class Amphibia; order Caudata; family Salamandridae; genus Calotriton; species Calotriton arnoldi. The sequence continues at coordinate 9,860,222 of CAWUFW010000003.1, forward strand.
CCAGCGGGACAGGGTGCCGTGAGTAACAAAGCCCCGTTGTCCCTCAAACTTTCTTCCATCAAACAAAAGGCTTCTGGGCCGCCACTGCCTTCTAGCCATGGTCCGTACCGAGACACTGCTTCTAACGCCCCGCCCTTGGGCCCGGCACCGAAACAGTCAGCCTTCCGGCTCGAGACCAAGTCGAGAAACTACCTTGGGCACCGAAACTTCTGCTCCAAAGGATAAAAAAGACGGGTCCAGCTCGGCACCGAAAATTTCTGCACCGAAAATAAAGGATGCTCATCAAAAGCCTCCGGAACCGATCCTGGAGATTATGCAGGAAAGACTGGATCCTAAGCAGAAGAAAATCTACATTAATCCAGACACTAGACTCATACTAGCTAAACATGTCACACCTTCCAAAAGGAACATTCCTTCAGAGGATAGAAGTTACAAAATTTCTCTAAAGAAGAAAAAAAGACATGGCTACAAGCCGTATCCACCCTGTTCCTCAAACCACTCCACCATCTTCACCACCACCAGGCCCAAACCCTTAAGACATTACACCACAGGGTTCTCTACACACACAGCCTGATCTTGATTATAGGGGTGATAGTCTACCACCAATGGATCCATGGAATGATCATAACATTGATCCTCCAATAGATAATGATCCTGACCTATAACCTACAAAGCCTTCCCCTCCTGATGACAACACAGCATACCAGGAGTTAATTTCCAGAGCAGCATCATACCATGGGATCACACTACATAAGGAATCCTTAGAGGAGGATTTTTTATTTGAAACTTTAGGAACATCACATAGGACGGCACAGTCTTTACCTATGTTAAAAAGCATGATGCGCCATGCTGATATTTTTAAAGACCCTGTACGGGCTCGTATTTTAACACCCAGAGTTGACAAATACAAACTTCCTCCAACTGATCCAATTTTTATTAGAGAACAGTTTCCTTTAAATTCCTTAGTTGTGTCTAATGCTCGGAAAAGGGTAAATTCCCAAACTTCAGCAGATGCACCTCCTCCAGAGAAAGAGTCTAAGTTAATACATGCATCAGGGAAACGGTGGCTGCACAATCCGCCAACCATTGGCGTATAGCCAACACACAAGGCCTATCAGCAAGATATGACCGGGCCCACTGGAACACAAGAAAAAAGGAGGAATTAGTGCAGGAGGGGAAATTAATATCTAATCCTTCTATCAGATGTGCACTAGATGCTGCTGATACTGCAGCAAGGGATATTAACACCAGCATTCTTCTTAGAAGGCATCCATGGCAGGGAATCTCTGGGTTTAAACCGCAGGTTCAACAAACTATTCTTAATGCCCCCTTTAACAAACAGAATCTTTTTGGACCTGAAGTAGATGAGTCACTTGAGAAAATGAAAAATGACACAGAAGTGGCGAAATCAATGGGAGCCCTTCAGTCACCATCCAATAGAGGCTCCTTTCGCCGCTCATTTTATAGAGGAGGATCCAAAGGTAATTCCTCAGATCCCAATGTGTCCTCTTACAGGTCAAACACACAACCCTCACCATCAAGAGGTTTCTATAAAAGTGGGTCCAGAGGAAACAATTTCAAAGCCAGAGGTAAAGGCACACCAACAAGTACCTCTCCATCTCCCAACAAACAGTGACTTGCTTACAATTCCCCCCGACCATTTTACACCTGTCGGGGGAAGACTACAACAATTATTTCCCATTTGGCAATCAATAACATCAGACAAATTGGTATTAGACATTATCCAACATGGTTATTGCTTGGAGCTTACAATCAATCCTCCCACTATTCCACCTCGCACTCTCAAACTCTCGCTACACCACCAACGGCTCCTCAAACAAGAAGTTCTTCTAACAAAAGGAACTATAGAACCAGTTCCATTACAACACGAAGGATCAGGAGTTTACTCACTTTACTTCCTAATCCCCAAGAAGGATGGGTCTCTACGACCAATCTTAGATCTCAGAACGTTAAACCTATACATACTGCCAGAACACTTCCATATTGTTACCCTTCAACAAGTGCTTCCATTTCTACAACAAGGCGACTTTATGTCCACACTAGACTTAAAGGAAGCTTACTTCCATATTCCTGTCCACCCAGCACATCGCAAATCTCAGATTTGTGATAGAAGGAAATCACTATCAATTCAAAGTACTCCCATTCGGAGTAACTACTGCACCCAGAGTATTCACAAAATGTCTAGCAGTAGTAGCAGCTCATCTAAGAAGACAACAAATTCATGTCTTCCCATATCTGGACGATTGGCTCATCAAAGCCAACACACAGCAAAAGTGTTTACAACACACTCAAGCTACCATAAACCTTCTCCATCAATTGGGATTAGTCAATGCACAAAAGTCCCATCTTCAACCCTCACAGCTGCAACCATATCTTTGGGAGCAATGCTTAACACTCACACAGCTATAGCCTCTCTCAGTGCAGCCAGAATTCAAAACTTCCAAACTTTATTACTACAGTTTCAAATCAACCAATACCTAACAGTCAAAACTTTTATGCAACTATTGGGCATAATGGCATCCTGCATTGCAATAGTGCCTCACGCAAGATTACACGTGTCCTCTACAGGAATGCTTAGCACGTCATTGGAATCAATCACAGGGTCAATGAACAGATCTAGTGTTGGTAGACAGCCGCACTCATCGCTCTCTGCAGTGGTGGAACACACAAAACCTATCAAAAGGGTTGCCCTTCAGCGACCCGTTTTCACAAGTCGTACTAACAGCAGATGCATCTCACAGGTTGGGGTGTCTCCAATATCTAACAATTCGGGGTATATGGGACACCAAACACAAGAGTCTCCACATCAGTTACTTGGAGCTTCTAGCTGTTTATCTAGCACTAAAAGCTTTTCAGCCTCAAGGAAAGTTGTCCTAGTCCGGACAGACAGTATGACAGCTATGTATTATGTACAAAAACTGGGGGGGGGAGACCCTCTCTACAGTTGTCTCGCCTCTCTGACCATTTGGCGTTGGGCATTACATCACAAAATTCATCTTCTGGCGAAACATCTTCCAGGTATGCACAACCAATTTGCTGACAACCTCAGCAGGATGCGGCAACAAGTACACAAATGGGAAACTAATCCCCAGGTTCTCCTTCCATACTTCCAAAAATGGGGATTTCCACAGATAGACCTCTTTGCCACAACAGAGAACTCAAAATCCCCAAACTTCGCCTCCAGATTCCCACACCATCTATCCAAAGGCAATGCCCTATGGATGAACTGGACGCTTTTCCGCCTTTCCCCCTCCTTCTATTTCTGGTTCAGAATCTCAGGCAGACATCACTCACACTGATTCTAGTGACTACCACATAGGCTCGTCAACCATGGTTCACCACACTACTAGAACTGTCAGTGGTTCCACACCAAAAGCTGCACCTCACTTCCAACCTTCTCACACAGAACCATGGAGAAATCAGACATCCAAAACCCAAGGAGCTCAACCTAACGATCTGGCTCCTGAAGTCATAGAGTTCGGATACCTAAATCTACCACCAGATTGTATGACAATTCTTAAAGAAGCAAGAAAACCTACCACTAGAGCATGTTATGCAGCAAAGTGGAAAAGGTTTGTTATATATTGTAATAACACAATTGATCCGCTAGATGCATCTGTACAAAATATTATTTATCGTTTGCATCTACAGTGAGTTGGCTTAGCCTACACATCTATTCCACTACACCTTGCGGCAGTAACTGCATATCTGCAAAACAGACAATATTTATCCTTATTCAAAGTTCCAGTAATTAAAACTTTTATGTAAGGCCTTAACCCCTTCGGTGCTTGCGTCGGCCAATGGCCGACGCAAACACTACCTCCCTGGTGCGGCGCACGTCCGTTGGACGTCGAAACCCCGCCCACTCATTAATTCTCCTGCACTGCAGGAGAATTTGCACCACGGTTAAGGGGTTAAAAGAATAATACCACCCAGGGTACCACCTGCACCTGTCTGGAACCTTAACATTGTTCTCACAAGGCTTATGGTTCCACCTTTTGAGCCATTACACAATTGTTCATTACAATTTTTCCTGGAAGTTTGCCTTTCTAATTGCTATCACTTCATTAAGACGTGTTGGTGAGCTACATGCATTAACCTTAGAACTTTTCTTTCAACTTCATAAAGATAGCGTGGTTCTTCGTACAAACCCAAAAGTAGTTTCTGCTTTTCATATTAACCAATCAGTTGAGTTACCCGTGTTCTTCCCTCAACCTGATTCAATAGCAGAAAGGTCTCTACACACACTTGATGTCAAAAGAGCAATATTATACTATATTGATAGAATAAAAGATTTTCGCGAAACAACTTTTTGTTGCATTTGCTCCACCTCATAAAGGAAATCCTATCTCTAAATCCGGTATTTATAGATGGATTGTTAAATGTATTCAAACTTGCTATGTTATAGCTAAAAGAACTTTAATATACCTCCTAGAGCACATTCTACTTGCAAAATAGGAGCATCTATGGCCTTTTTAGGCAACATTCCCTTAGCTGACATATGTAAGGCAGTCACATGGTCGACACCACACATTTACCAAACGTTATTGTGTGGTCGTATCTGAAAGAGACACGTTAGTGACAGATTCCTTACCGTGGAATATCCCCAGGCGTCAGGCTGGATCCGGAAAGTTTTTGCGTAGCAGTACCCTTGCGCGTCGGTAGGCGGCGTCGTGCGGCTCCACGTCCGTCGTCGGCGTCTGGATCGCCGGGATGACGTCGCGGGCAGTACTTAGACGCCGCCCCTGCACGCTGACGTCAGTTCTTTTTCCGCGCCAGTAAGCGCAGATCCGGGAAGAGCAGTGCCCTAGTCATTTTTTGACTAAGTTTTTGGGTGAATTTTTCACTGTTTTCTCGAGTCTCTCGACTCCGAAGGTGTTGGTAGGGATGCCCGGCTTCAAGCCATGCGACGCCTGTGGTCGAATGATGTCGATCACAGACCCGCATCAGGAGTGTCTTTACTGCCTCGGCCGCGACCACGACACCAAGTCGTGCCCCGACTGCCGGGCCTTGCATCCGAAGGCTTTGCAAGAGCGGTCTCGAAAGCTCCTGGAGGTCCGGCAGTCGACGCCACGCCAAGCCCAGGTCACGTGAGAGGTCGAGGGGCCGGTCGCGGAGTCCTCATCGGTCGTCAGGGTCCAAGTCGTCGCACTCCTCCGGTAAGTCGAAGCGTAAGAAGTCTAAGAAGCGTCATCGCTCGACGACTTCCCCTCGCCGGTCTCGCGACTCGGCTGAGGGTCCTGTCGGCACCGTCCCCGTGGCTCCGGGAGTGCCTGTGGAGCCGCCCCCGCATTACCCGACCTTCCCGGGTTCGGGGGAGACTCCGGCCGAGATACAGGAGTTCCTGTCAGCCATGGCCCGCCTCTTCGGGCCTCAAGGTCCCCCCGGTGCGCCTTCGGGCCCCGCGGGCCCTGATGGGGTTTCTCCGGCGCCGCCAGCGACTCCGGTCCCGGCGCCGCCTGCCACACCAGCCTCGGTCCCGGCCCCGGCCTCGACACCGGCTCCGGTGCTGCCACAACCCCGATCGACGCCGGTTGACCTGACGACACCTCCACCGGCGCCGATCTCTCCGGTGCCGTTCCCGATGCCGCCCGGGGCTCCGGGCGGCGTCGTTCCCCGGTTCTGTCCGGATCCGGACACGGCGCCGGACCGGCGTCGCTCGACTCCGACGGGACCTTGGGTCCCGCATGTCCCGCCTCCTTATTTTGAACCAGAATTGGAGGACGAGGAGAACTGGGAGGGGTCTGATGACCCTCTCACACAGCAGTGTGAGTTTGATCAGGACTGGGCTGAGGAGCTTGGGGATGCCAGTGGTCTGGACACCTCCCCTGACTCTGGCATGCTGTCTCCTCCTTCCGTGGCAACGGAGGAGGGAGCAAACTTTGCAACAGTGTTGCGTAGAGCAGCTGGGGCCTTACACCTCCAGTTGCCTACAGTGGCTCTCAGGACTAACATCCTGACGGAAGTGCTTCAGCCGGCGGCTACCTCCTTGGAGCCACTGCTGCCGTTTAACGAGGCGCTTTCCGACGTTCTCTTGGGCACCTGGTCCAAGCCCACCACAGGGGCTCCAGTGGATAGGAACGTGGCCCGACGCCATCGCCCTGCTCCGGGCGACCCCCTGTTCCTCTCCCAACACCCCACCCCTGAGAGCTTGGTGGTCCAAGCCTCTGCTTCCCAAAGCACCTTCCCTACCGCTCCCCCGGATAGGGAATCCAAACGCCTGGATCAATTTGGGAAGAAGGTCTTTTCTTCCTCCAGTGCTGGCTTGCGGTCCGTAAATACCACTTGCCTCTTGGGCCGATATTCCCACTCCCTGTGGGATTCGGTGGCGCAAGTTCTGCCCCAGTGTCCTGAGGAGGTCCAGACACTGCTTACCCGCGCCATTGCGGAGGGAAGAGATGCGGCAAAGTACACCATCAGATGTGGCCTTGATACCGCCGACTCACTAGGCAGATCGCTTGCGACGACAGTGGCGCTGCGCCGTCACGCCTGGCTGAGAACCACTGGTTTCTCGGGTGATGTCCAAAACACCCTTATGGACATGCCCTTTGATGGGATCGGTCTTTTTGGGAACAAGGCAGACCATGCGCTGGAGCGCTTTAAGGACTCGCGGGTTACGGCCAAGTCCCTGGGCCTTTCTGCTGTACGCCCTCCGCAACCGTCTGCTTTTCGCCCCTTTCGTGGCCACGGAAGGGGCGCCCAGTCACGTCCGTTGCCCAGCCACCGGCCCGCGCAGCAAACGTCTTCGCGTGGCCGAGGACGTGGCTCCCGCTGTGGCGGGTCAGGCAACCAGCGTGCGGGTCAGGCCACCAACCCCGCCCCGTTTGCGGCCTCCAAGCCCTCCTAGTCCTTCTTTTCAGGTGCACAGCACGCCAGTAGGGGGCAGGGTCCGCCATCACCTTCACCACTGGCGTGCCATCACCTCGGACAGGTGAGTCTTGGACATTGTCCGAAGGGGCTACTCCCTCCCCTTCGAGACCATCCCACCAGCCATGCCACCTCAATTCCACCGCATGTCAGGGGATCACTTGGTGCTTCTTCAAAAGGAAGTTGCGGCCCTCTTGGCCAAGAGGGCCATCGAGCACGTTCCGACCCCATAAGTAGGACGTGGTTGCTACTCCCACTACTTTCTGGTGCCCAAAAAGGACAAGGAGGACATGCGTCCTATCTTGGACCTCCGGAACGTCAATCGCTTCCTCCGGAAGGAGAAGTTCAAGATGCTCACCCTAGCTCAGGTCTTGACTGCTCTCGACCCTGGAGACTGGATGGTAGCGTTGGACTTGAAGGAAGCATATTTCCACATCCCCGTCCTGCCGGCCCACCGGCGTTACCTGCGGTTCATGGTGGGCCTCGAGCATTTTCAATTCACTGTGCTCCCCTTTGGCCTCACAAGTGCCCCTCGGGTGTTCACGAAAGTGATGGCGGTGGTCGCAGCTCATCTGCGCCAGGCAGGGGTTCCAGTCTTCCCCTACCTCGACGACTGGCTGCTGAAGGCGGGCTCGTCCCAGGCAGTCGTCTCCCACCTCCAGACTACGGCCGAACTCCTGCACTCGCTGGGGTTCTCCATCAACGTGCCGAAGTCGCACCTGGTTCCTTCCCCACAGCTCCTTTTCATCGGAGCAGTTCTGGACACGACGCAGTTTCGGGTTTATCCTCCCGAACGGCGAGTCCGGGATATTCAGGCTATGATTCCGATCTTTCGGCCATTATCCTGGGTTTCGGTCCGGATGACCCTGAGGCTGCTGGGCCTCATGGCCTCCTGCATCCTGCTGTTCGATCATGCCAGATGGCATATGCGGGCTCTGCAGTGGGACCTGAAGTTCCAGTGGGCGCAGCACCAGGGCAACCTGTCCGATCACGTCCAGATCTCAGAGGGGACTGCACAACAGTTGCAGTGGTGGCTCTCGAACCGGCAATGGGTCATGGGCAGATCCCTCTCCCTTCCCCAGCCAGAGCACACAGTTGTGACGGACGCGTCCCATCTGGGATGGGGCGGTCACATGGGAGAGGCGGAGATCAGAGGCCTCTGGTCTCCGGCGGAGTCCCGGCTCCATAGCAACATTCTGGAGCTCCGGGCGATCCGACTTGCACTCACGGCATTCCTTCCCTCTGTCAAAGGGAAGGTAGTGAAGGTGTTCACAGACAACACGACCGCCATGTGGTACTGCAACAAACAGGGCGGGGTGGGGTCGTGGACCCTATGTCAGGAGGCTCTGCGCCTCTGGACATGGCTGGAACATCAGGGCATCTTCCTGATGGTTCAACACCTGGCAGGTTCCCTGAACGCCAGAGCGGACGAACTCAGCCGCAGGTGCATGATGGATCACGAATGGCGTCTTCACTCGGAGGTGGCGCAAGGTCTCTTTCAGCAGTGGGGAGAGCCTTGGTTAGATCTGTTCGCCACCGAAGAGAACGCGCAATGTCAGCAGTTCTGCGCGTTGGAATTTCCAAGGCGGCACTCGCTCAGCGACGCTTTTCGTCGCGAGTGGAGTTGCGGTCTGTTGTACGCCTTTCCGCCTATACCACTTCTACCCAGAGTGTTGAAGAAGATTCGGTGCGACCGGGCCCAATTCATTCTTGTGGCTCCGGACTGGGCTCGAAGAGTTTGGTATCCCGAGCTACTCGGTATGAGCGTCGATCCACCGATCCGTCTGCCTCTTCGGGAGGATCTTCCGTCGCAGCAGCAGGGGACGGTCCTCCACCCGAACCTGTCCAGTCTACACCTGCTTGCGTGGAGATTGAGCGGCGGCAGTTGATTCCTTTCGACTTGCCTCCCGAAGTTTGTGATGTGATTCTGGCAGCCAGGCGTCCCTCCACTAAGGTGGTATACGCCTGCAGGTGGAACAAGTTTGTGGCATGGTGCACAGCAAAGGCTGTGAATCCCCTTTCTGCCCCTCTTTCTGAGGTTCTTCTGTTCCTTCTTTCTCTGGCCCAATAGGGTTCTGCCCTGGGTACCATCAAGGGCTATCTTTGTGCAATATCGGCCTTCCTCAGGCTTCCTGATCAGCCCTCCCTTTTTAAGTCCCCTGTTGTTAACAGGTTTCTTAAAGGCATTACTCACCTCTTTCCTCCTGTTCCGTTTATAATGCCTCAGTGGGACTTAAATTTGGTTCTTACCTTCTTAATGTGCGCTCCCTTTGAGCCTCTGCATAACTGTCCTCTTCGTCTTCTGACTCTGAAGACAGCCTTTCTGGTGGCCATCACCTCCGCTCGGCGGGTGAGTGAGCTCCAGGCTCTTTCATGCAAACCCCCTTTCTGTCTGTTCATCCAGACAAGGTTGTTCTTCGGACGCGTCCGTCCTTCTTGCCAAAGGTGGTTACTGCCTTCCACACTGGGCAGACCATCACTTTGCCCACCTTCTTTCCGCCTCCGTATCCTTCCAGAGAGGAAGAGAGGCTCCACCGTCTCGACCCAAAACGTGAGCTTTCCTTTTACCTCAACCGCACACAACAGTTCCGGGTGGATGACCAGCTCTTTGTTGACTACGTGGGCGCCAAAAAAGGTCGGGCGGTACACAAGAGGACCATCTCCCGCTGGGTCATTCTGTGTATCAAGGCCTGTTATTCTTTGGCTAAGAAGGAGCCTCCTGTTGGGCTGCGTGCCCATTCCACCAGGGCTACGGCTGCTACCACGGCTTTAGGCCGCGGGGTTCCGTTGCACGATATATGTCAGGCAGCTACGTGGGCCTCGCTGCACACGTTTACCAAACATTACTGCCTTGACAGCCAGGTCCGGAGGGACGGCTTCTTTGGCCGTTCTGTCCTCCGGGACTTCCTTGTCTGAATCTGTTCGCAGACCCACCACCGGGGTTGGTATTGCTGGGTTATCTATTCTACGGTAAGGAATCTGTCACTAACGTGTCTCTTTCAGATGCACAAGTTACTAACTTGTGTAACGATATATCTGTAAGAGACAGTAGTTAGTGACAGATTCCTACCGCCCACCCATCCTCCCCGTTCTGCAAACTGATTTCTAGGGTTAAGGACATCCCTTTCAGGGCCCTAGTATTTTTCAGACACCTATGTCAGCTTCTTGCATGGCTCTGCGTTTCTGGCACGGAAAGTTGTGTACAGAACTGACGTCAGCGCACAGGGGCGGCGTCTTAAGTACTGCCCGCGACGTCATCCCGGCGATGCCGACGACGGACGCGGAGCCACACGCCGCCGCCTACCGACGCGCAAGGGTACTGCTACGCAAAAACTTTCCGGATCCAGCCGGACGCCTGGGGATATTCTACGGTAAGGAATCTGTCACTAACTACTGTCTCTTACAGATATATCGTTACACAAGTTAGTAACTTGTGCATTAGCACGTCAACAAGCTAATGTAGGACAAGCGGTGCTAAAAACACTTTTTCAAGCAACTGCAACAACCACTGGTTAGCCACCGCTTTGGGAGAATACTGCTATACAATCTATGCAAAGCATGTGTATCTACAACACACGTGCCTCAAACTGATTTTTACCCTGTAAGCATCTGTTCTTGGCATGTAGAGCATGCACCCTCCCTCCTCCCCGGACACCTGTTTGTTGCGGTTCTTATTATTCACACTACATACGCATGGACATCTATATAGTACACCTACTTCATTCTCACCCTCTTGCAGGAAAACAATCCAACAATGGAGTCGATGCCCATGCGCACTATCACCGAAAGGAGGAGTCGCCTTACCTCGTGACTGGAAAAGACTTCTTTGAAGAAAAACAACTTGAAAACATCCGGACCCAACACTAGATGGCAGGAGTATGCAAAGCATGTGAATTACCGCTCTACATGCCAAGAACCGATACTTACAGGGTAAGTAACCTAATCCTTCCCATTTTCTTAGTAACTGTTAAGCATTAGAGGGCGTACAACACAATTTAATGTGTTTGGGAATTATAGTTTGTCGTACAGTGCAAGTCGCAGTTAATTTTGTCATGCTGATTGCTTATATTCTAAACCATTCGGATGACTAGTACAAAATGTTGGAGACAAGATTAGGCCTAATGGCGATTAATAGGACTTTTAGTTTCTGTAATGGAGTTACGTTTGTGCCTTCTAAGTGTGTATATATGTCCTGGATTTTAAGATGTTACTTATTGCAACTTTACGAAGTGGTATTATACGCAAAAGTACTTTGTACCTACTGCCAATAAAGATTATTATCATTATTATTAATTTCAAATGAAGCTTCATTTGTCTCTTGTATTTTGAAATAGGTGTAGTTGATCTTCCTGGAGATAATCTGGAAGCCACCTACAATGCCATAACCCTGCCTGAAGAGTTCCATGAATTTGAAATGAAGCTTCCTGACATAAAGTAATGCTTTTATTGAACTGTTGAAACATTCATGTTCTCTGGTTATTAACCCAGTCTCCTAGCATGTGGAGTGTGTAAAACATATTGTTGGTAATAACAAAGCTTAGTAGTGCATATATTTATCTTGGAAAGAGATGATAAAAATACAGTGACTTGCTGGTTTCTTTTTTCTCATGCAAATGTGAAACAAAATGTTAATGCGTACTCCTAGCATCTATTGTTGTATCTGAAAGAGACACGTTAGTGACAGATTCCTTACCTTAGAATATCCCCAGGCGTCAGGCTGGATCCGGAAAGTTTTTGCGTAGCAGTACCCTTGCGCGTCGGTAGGCGGCGTCGTGCGGCTCCGCGTCCGTCGTCGGCGTCGTGATCGCCGGGATGACGTCGCGGGCAGTACTTAGGCGCCGCCCCTGCGCGCTGACGTCAGTTCTTCTTTTTCCGCGCCAGTAAGCGCAGATCCGGGAAGAGCAGTGCCCTAGTCAATTTTTGGTGATTTTTTCACTGTTTCTCTTCGAGTCTTCTCGACTCCTAGGTGTCCGTAGGGATGCCCGGCTTCAAGCCATGCGACGTCTGTGGTCGAATGATGTCGATCACAGACCCGCACTTAGTGTCTCGGCCGAGACCACGACACGAAGTCGTGCCCTGACTGCCGGAAACTCCACCCGAAGGCTTTGCGAGAGCGGTCTCGAAAGCTCCTCGAGGTCCGGCAGTCGGCTCCGCGCCGCACCAAGCCCCGGTCCCGTGAGAGGTCGAGGGCAGGTCGCGGAGCCCCGCCGGTCGCCGGAGTCCAAGTCTTCGCGCTCCTCGGGTAAGTCAAAGCACAAAAAGTCTAAGAAGCATCATCGCTCTAAGACTTCGCCTCGCCGGTCTCGCGACTCGGCTGAGGCCCCTGTCGGCACCGTCCCCGCGGCCCCGGACGTGCCTGTGGAGCCGCCCCCGCATTGCCCGTCGTTTCCGGGATCGGGGGCGACTCCGGCCGAAATACAGGAATTCCTGTCGGCCATGGCGCGCCTCTTCGGGCCTCAAGGTCCCTCCGGTGCGCCTGCGGGCCCTGATGGGGTTGCTGCGTCGCCGACGACTCCGGTCCCGGCGTCGCCTGTCCCGCCAGCCTTGATCCCGGCCTCGGCCCCGGCCTCGATCCCGGCTCCGGTGGTACCGCAACCCCCATCGACGCCGGTTGACCTAACCACGCCTCCGCCGATGTCCCCGGTGCCGTTCCTGACGCCGTCCGGGGCTCCGGGCGGCGTCGTTCCCCGGTTCTCTTCGGCTCCGGACATGGAGCCGGACCGACGTCGCTCGACGCCGGCTCCGGCGCCGATGAGACCTTGGGTCCCAGATGCCCCTCCTCCTCCATATTTTGAACCAGAGGAGGACCAGGAGAGCTGGGAGGGGTCGGAAGACCCTCTCACACAGCAGTGTGAGTATGATCAGGACTGGGCAGAGGAACTTGGGGATGCCAGTGGTCTAGACACTTCCCCTGACACTGGCATGCTGCCTCCTCCCGTGGCTACGGAGGAGGGAGCACATTTCGCAAAGGTGTTGCGTAGAGCAGCTGGAGCCTTGCACCTCCAATTGCCTACTGTGGCTGTCAGAACTAATCTCCTGACGGAAGTGCTTCAGCCTGCAGCTTCCTCATCGGAGACTGTGCTGCCGTTTAATGATGCACTATCTGAAATTCTTTTGGGCACCTGGTCCAAGCCCACCACAGGGGCTCCAGTGGATAGGAACGTGGCCCGACGCTATCGCCCTGCTCCGGGCGACCCCTTGTTTCTCTCTCTCAACATCCCACCCCCGAGAGCTTGGTTGTCCAAGCCTCTGCCTCCCAAACCGCCTTCCCTACCGCCCCTCCGGATAGGGAATCCAAACGCCTGGACCAATTTGGGAAGAAGGCTTTTTCTTCCTCCAGTGCTGGCTTGCGGTCCGTCAACACCGCTTGCCTTTTGGGCCGATATACCCACTCCCTGTGGGATTCGGTGGAGACTGTTTTGCCCCAGTGTTCTGAGGAGGTCCAGACACTGCTTACCCGAACCATTGCGGAAGGTAGGGATGCGGCAAAGTACACCATACGTTGTGGCCTTGATACCGCCGACTCGCTGGGCAGATCGCTTGCAACGACGGTGGCGCTGCGTCGCCACGCCTGGCTAAGAACAACTGGTTTCTCGGGTGATGTCCAGAATACACTCATGGACATGCCCTTTGATGGAGTCTGTCTTTTTGGTTCCAAAGCAGACCATGCGCTGGAGCGTTTTAAGGACTCACGGGCTACTGCCAAGTCCCTGGGCCTTTCTGTTGTGCGCCCTCCGCTAACCTCTGCTTTTCGCCCCTTTCGTGGCCACGGAAGGGGTGCCCAGTCACGTCCGCTGCCCAGCCACCGGCCCGCGCAGCAAGCGTCTTCGCGTGGCCGAGGACGTGGCTACCGCCGTGGCGGTTCGGGCAACTAGCTTGCGGGTCAGGCCACCAACTCCGCCCCGTCCGCGGCCTCCAAGCCCTCCTAGTCCATCCTTTCAGGTGCACAGCACACCAGTAAGGGGCAGGGTCCGCCATCACCTTCACCACTGGCGTGCCATCACCTCGGACAGGTGGGTCTTGTACATTGTCCGAAGGGGCTACTCCCTCCCTTCGAGACCCCCCCCAGCCATGCCACCTCAATTCCACCGCATGTCAGGGGATCACTTGGTGCTTCTGCAGAAGGAAGTCACGGCCCTCTTGGCCAAGAGGGCCATCGAGCATGTTCCGACCCCAGAAGTAGGACGTGGTTGCTACTCCCACTACTTTCTGGTGCCCAAAAAGGACAAGGAGGACATGCGTCCTCTCTTGGACCTCCGGAACGTCAATCGCTTCCTCCGGAAGGAGAAGTTCAAGATGCTCACCCTAGCTCAGGTCTTGACTGCCCTCGACCCTGGAGACTGGTTGGTAGCATTGGACTTGCAGGACGCTTATTTCCACATCCCTGTCCTGCCGGCCCACCGGCGTTACCTTCGGTTCACGGTAGTCCTCGAGCATTTTCAGTTCACCATGCTCCCCTTTGGCCTTACCAGTGCCCCTCGGGTGTTCACGAAAGTGATGGCGGTGGTCGCAGCTCATCTGCGCCGGGCAGGGGTTCCAGTCTTCCCCTACCTCGACGACTGGCTGCTGAAGGCGGGCTCGTCCCAGGCAGTCGTCTCCCACCTCCAGACTACGGCCGGACTCCTGCACTCGCTGGGGTTCTCCATCAATGTGCCGAAGTCGCATCTGATTCCTTCTCCACAGCTCCTTTTCATCGGAGCAGTTCTGGACACGACGCAGTTTCGGGCCTATCCTCCCGAACGGCGAGTCCAGGATATTCAGGCTATGATTCCGATCTTTCAGCCTTTATCCTGGGTTTCGGTACGGATGACCCTGAGGCTGCTGGGCCTCATGGCCTCCTGCATCCTGCTGGTCAATCATGCCAGATGGCATATGCGGGCTCTGCAGTGGGACCTGAAGTTCCAGTGGGCGCAGCACCAGGGCAACCTGTCCGATCACGTCCAGATCTCGGAGGGGGCTGCAAAACAGTTGTAGTGGTGGCTCTCGAACCGGCAATGGGTCATGGGCAGATCCCTCTCCCTTCCCCAGCAGGAGCACACAGTTGTGACGGACGCGTCCCTTCTGGGATGGGGCGGTCACATGGGAGAGGCGGAGATCAGAGGCCTCTGGTCTCCGGCGGAGTCCCGGCTCCATATCAACCTTCTGGAGCTCCGGGCGATCCGACTTGCACTCAAGGCATTCCTTCCCTCTGTCAAAGGGAAGGTAGTGCAGGTGTTCACAGACAACACCACCGCCATGTGGTACTGCAACAAACCAGGCGGGGTGGGGTCGTGGACCCTCAGTCGGGAGGCTCTGCGCCTCTGGACATGGCTGGAACATCAGGGCATGTTCCTGATGGTTCAACACCTGGCAGGTTCCCTGAACGCCAGGGCGGACGAACTCAGCCGCAGGTGCATGATGGATCACGAATGGCGTCTTCACTCGGAAGTGGCGCAAGGACTCTTTCTGCAGTGGGGAGAGCCTTGGTTAGACCTATTCGCCACCGAAGAGAACGCTCAATGTCATCAGTTCTGCGCATTGGAATTTCCAAGGCGGCACTCGCTCGGCGACGCTTTTCGTCGCGAGTGGAGTTGCTGTCTGTTGTACGCCTTTCCGCCTATACCACTTCTACCCAGAGTGTTGAAGAAGATTCGGCGCGACCGGGCCCAAGTCATCCTTGTGGCTCTGGACTGGGCTCGAAGAGTTTGGTATCCCGAGCTACTCAGTATGAGCGTCGATCCCCGATCCGTCTGCCTCTTCGGGAGAATCTTCTGTCGCAGCAGCAGGGGACGGTCCTCCACCCGAACCTGTCCAGCCTCCACCTGCTTGCGTGGAGATTGAGCGGCGGCAGTTGATTCCTTTCGACTTGCCTCCCGAAGTTTGTGATGTGATTCTGGCAGCCAGGCGTCCCTCCACTAAGGTGGTATACGCCTGCAGGTGGAACAAGTTTGTGGAATGGTGCACAGCAAAGGCTGTGAATCCCCTCTCTGACCCTCTTTCTGAGGTTCTTCTGTTCCTTCTTTCACTGGCCCAACAGGGTTCTGCCCTGGGTACCATCAAGGGCTATCTTTGTGCCATTTCGGCCTTCCTCAGGCTTCCTGATCAGCCCTCCCTTTTCAAGTCCCCTGTTATTAACAGATTCCTTAAAGGCATTACACACCTCTTCCCTCCTGTTCCGTTTGTGATGCCTCAGTGGGACTTGAACTTGGTTCTTACCTTTCTCATGTGCGCTCCCTTTGAGCCTCTACATAACTGTCCTCTTCGTCTTCTAACTCTGAAGACAGCCTTTCTGGTGGCCATCACCTCCGCTCGGCGGGTGAGTGAGCTCCAGGCTCTATCATGCAAACCTCCCTTTCTGTCTGTCCATCCAGATAAGGTTGTTCTTCTTGCCAAAGGTGGTTACTGCCTTCCACATTGGGCAGACCATCACTTTGCCCACCTTCTTTCCGCCTCCGCATCCTTCCAGAGAGGAAGAGAGGCTCCACCGTCTGGACCCAAAACGTGCGCTTTCCTTTTATATCAACCGCACACAACACTTCCGGGTGGATCACCAGCTCTTTGTTGGCTACGTGGGCGCCAAAAAAGGTCGGGCGGTGCACACGAGAACCATCTCCCGCTGGGTAACCTTGTGTATCAAAGCCTGCTATTCTTTGGCTAAGAAGGAGCCTCCTGTTGGGCTGCGTGCCCATTCCACCAGGGCAACGGCTGCTACCACGGCTTTGGGCCGCGGTGTTCTGCTGCAGGATATCTGTCCGGCAGCTACGTGGGCCTCGCTGCACACGTTTACAAAGCATTACTGCTTTGACAGTCCGGTCCGGAGGGACGGCTTCTTTGACCGTTCTGTCCTCCGGGACTTCCTTGTCTGATCTTTGTTCGCAGACCCACCACCGGGGTTGGTATTGCTGGGGTATCTATTCTAAGGTAAGGAATCTGTCACTAACGTCTCTCTTTCAAATGCACAAGTTACTAACTTGTGTAACGATATATCTGTAAGAGACAGTAGTTAGTGACAGATTCCTTACCGCCCCACCCATCCTCCCTGTTCTGCGAACTCACTTCTAGGGTTAAGGACATCCCTTTCAGGGCCCTAGTATTTTTCAGACACCTATGTCAGCTTCTTGCATGGCTCTGCGTTCCTGGCGCGGAAAGTCGTGTACAGAACTGACGTCAGCGCGCAGGGGCGGCGTCTAAGTACTGCCCGCGACGTCATCCCGGCGATCACGACGCCGACGACGGACGCGGAGCTGCACGACGCCGCCTACCGACGCGCAAGGGTACTGCTACGCAAAAACTTTCCGGATCCAGCCTGATGCCTGGGGATATTCTAAGGTAAGGAATCTGTCACTAACTACTGTCTCTTACAGATATATCGTTACACAAGTTAGTAACTTGTGCTTTCGGACTTGTGCAACTTGTTTTTCTTTGAAGAAGTCTTCAAGGTATAGTGACTCCACCGAGTGCTGGTAATGTGTGTGTGGATCAGTTCCATTGTTAGATTGTTTTTTTTTTTTCCTTCACCGTCTGATTTCAGATGTATCACCAAGCTCCAGGTCAACACCTCGTAGTGTTGTTGCTGGGCCCGTTGAGATTTTCTAGAGTGTGGGTAAGCAATTGTCGTGTCTTCACTTTGTCTCAAAGTGTCGTGCACCCTCGTCTGACTCCACGATTGACTTTTTCATGCCCTCTGGAGCCTTATCTGCAATTTATTGCCTGAGAATGTCCCATCTGTGATGGAAAGTACTCCTGTCAGCAACTGCCCAAAGTGTTGCGCCAAGTATCCGTGGGCAGACCTGCATCAGCTGTGCTGCCTGGTTCGCCTTCCGTAATAAGACCATGCACTAGCGTAGAGTTCGATGCATTGCATCCGCTTCCATGGTACACCAGCATAGCAATGACACTCCGGATCTCTTCGGTGAACAGTATGTCGAAGCTGCAGCCAGGGACTTCCATCACAGAGGGGCAAGGTCTTCTCCCTGGAAGAGAGCTCTGGCTCCGAGGCTGAAGTTGATGAGTCGCCACCTCCCCAACGTCATCCACCGAAGACTGCTACTGTGAGTAAAACCACCCCATGTCCTCCACATCTTGGGCACCGTACAGAGGCTGAGCAATTGCCCTGGAGGGGGTCGAGCTTTGAGCCCAGTACCCTGCCAGTGCTTCCGGTCCACCACCTCCAGAAAGCCATGGTTGGTACAAACAGTACGCTTTGGACTGGGCGCCTACGCAGCTCCTGGATCTGGAGCTCATACTGAAGCCATGCCATTTGGCTCCAACCGCCCTGTCTGCACCAGCGTCAAAGACGCCCTCAAGAATATCTTCAGATACAAAACCCTCAGAGCCGAAATCCACCTCAAAGCTGCCAACCCAGCGGCCTGTTTCAGTGCCAAAACGCTGTGCGTCCATGGCACCATCTTTATCTGCCTCGGAGGATGATCAGTCCATCCTACAATGCCTTCAGGATGAACTCAACGCATGGCAGCCGCAGATCCTCATACACCCACAAACTGGTTGGATCCTTGCTCCGCCTCCCCCAAAGGCTAAAGACTCTGCATCACACAAGAGGAAGTTGATCTTTTTAGGAGGCCCTCAACCAACCAGTGGAGCCTGTGCCTAAGATCCCTCAGTGCCACGACAGAGGCACTAGTCTACCACCTCCCCTTCCTAGTCTGCTTCCACCTCACCTTTCCCCTCCTGCTCCTTTGCCTTCCTCTCCACCTCCTTCATCCCTACCACTTGCTGTTCCTTCATCTCACTCTTCAGAAGTGTCACCACATTCTTGGTTTGGTGGAGACTGTCCAGGGTCCCCTCATGATCATTGACATACCTTTGGACCCAGACCCTCACAATGGCCTGTGGCACAATTATGATGACCCACCTGAGGATACTGACCCTGACTTGTACCCTGCAAAGCCTTCTTGCCTGAAGACACCATCTCCTACCACAAGGTCTTCCAAAGGGCGGCCACATACCATAAGGTCGAGATGCATAAGCTACCGGAGGATGATGACTTCTTGTTGGAGAAGATCTCTTCCACCCAACATTCCATGTATTACCTCCCCATGCTAAAAGAAATGCTTAAACCTTTTCCCGACATCTTTAAGGAGCCTGTAAAGGCCATGCTTAATACCCCCAAGGTGGATAATAAGTATAACGCTCCCCCTCTGACCCTGTTTACATTAGGGGACAGCTTTCACCTGACTCCCTTGTTGTGCATACTGCCTGCAAGCGTGCCAGTGGCCATGGCACAGGTAATGCACCACCTCCAGACAGGGAAAGTTAGAACATAGATGCTGCAGGGAAACTACGCTGCCACACAGTGCTTGGTCAATTCTGTTGGTTTGCTTTCTGGCTAACGACAGGGTGCACTGGGATGAGATGGAAGTGTTTTCTTCAGCACCTTCCAGACCTGTACAACAAAAGGGGACAAGAATTTGTGGCAGAGGGCATGCTCATCTCCAACACCAAGATTCTGTGTGCCCTTGATGCTGCTGACACTGCAGCCTGTGGAATAAATTAAAGTGTCCTCCTTCGCTGATACATCTGGCTGCGTGTTTCCAGCACCAAGAAGTCCTCCAGCAGAACCTGCTCAACCTGCGCTTTGATGGGGAGCATCTGTTTGGACTGCAGGTTGACCTGATGTGTGAAAAGATATAGGACACTGATCCCACAAAGGTCGTGGAAGCACAATAAACACCCTCTACCTGTGGTTCATTTTGTTGTTCTCCGTACTGGAGAGGTTCTATAACCGCCTCCCAAGAGGCATCCACCTCTTTCCCGAGACTGCAAATGCTGCATACCCCTTCTCAGTACTAGTACAGAGGGGGTTACAAGGCCAGCAACTTTAGGGACAAGTGCAGCAACTGTAGGGGCAAAGGCAGATGCACAACCACCAAGAGGCTGCCCCTGCAAAACAGTGGCTCATTTGCACTTCCCTTGACCACCACCTGTCGGGCAACAACTACAGGGCTTTCTGTCCTGGTGGGTGGACATCACCTCAGACTGATTCATTCTTGACATCCTAAGGAAGGGTTACTGTTTGGAGTTCACGGGCACACCACCAAACATTCCTCCCTGCAAACACAGCCTCTCCCCAGAACATCAGTGCCTACTTCAAGACGTGGAGGCACTTATTCACAAGGGAGCTATAAAGCTTAAACCGCGTAACACCACTGCAAGGGAGTATGCTCCCTGTACTTTGTTTCCAAGAAGGATGGGTCTCGGGACCCCTCTCAACCTCATGCCCCCAGGGTGTTAAAGTGTCTTGCCATGGTAGCTGCTCATCTAATGAGGAATGGCGTCCACGTCTTCCCTTACTTAGATGACTCACTGATCAAGAGTGCAAACGAACAGAAGTTCTTGGCTCACACACTCATCAATGCCACAAAGTCCCACCTCCAGCCCTTTCAGGTCTAGCCCTTTTTGGAGACGGTACTCGACTGTCCCCAGGAAGGCCTGCCACAGCCCGGCAAGGATGCAAGCTTTTCAATCCCTTCTCTCTTCTTCAGCCAGATTGTCGAGTAACCTCTTGAAGGTCATTCACCTCCTTGTATTGCCATAGTTCCTGTTCCAGGTTACACATACGCCTGTTACAAGTGTGCCTAGATGCACATTGATCTCAAGCACAGGGTCACTGGGAGGATCTAGTGTTGATCACTCCTTGCTCTCTGCACTGAAGTAACAGCAACAACCTGTTGCAGGGTGGCCCTTTCTCAACCCAGTGTCGCAGGTGACCATCACAATAGATGCTTCCCTCACCGGGTGGGTGGCACACTTGCAGGACTTGAACACCCCATCAACTGGGTCTCCACATCAACTACCTAAAGTTGCTGGCCATCCAGCTAGCCCTCAATGTGTTCTTCTGTTGCATCCAGCACAAGGTCAGGGGAGCGACCCCCTGACCTTGACTGGTAGGTCGCTCCCCCACCACACAGCTCCGTCTGTGTGCCCTGCTGCTGCCCCCGATTGTGCTCGTTTTTCCTTTCTGTGCCCCCTTGCTGCCCATGATTGTGCTCGTTTTTTCCTTTCTGTGCCCCCCATTGCTGCCCCTGATTGTGCTTGTTTTTTCCTTTCTGTGCCCCCTTGCTGCCCCTGATTGTGCTCGTCTTTTCCTTTCTGTGCCCCCCTTGCTGCCCCTGATTGTGCTCGTTTTTCCTTTCTGTGCCCCCTTGCTGCCCCCGATTGTGCTCGTTTTTCCTTTCTGTGCCCCCTTGCTGCCCCTGATTGTGCTCGTTTTTCCTTTCTGTGCCCCCTTGCTGCCCCTGATTGTGCTCGTCTTTTCCTTTCTGTGCCCCCCTTGCTGCCCCCGATTGTGCTCGTTTTTCCTTTCTGTGCCCCCTTGCTGCCCCCGATTGTGCTCGTTTTTCCTTTCTGTGCCCCCTTGCTGCCCCTGATTGTGCTCGTTTTTCCTTTCTGTGCCCCCTTGCTGCCCCTGATTGTGCTCGTTTTTCCTTTCTGTGCCCCCTTGCTGCCCCTGATTGTGCTAGTTTTTTCCTTTCTGTGCCCCCTTGATGCCCTGATTGTGCTCGTTTTCCCTTCTGTGCCTGTTTCCCGCCGCTGCGCCCTGCGGCCCCGCCCCTCACTGCCCATTCGCTGCCCCATTCCCTGCTCCTCCCTCCCACCTCCCCATTTATGGCGGCCGCTGCGTGGTGAAGAGAGCGACCCCTGACCTTAACTGGTAGGTCGCTCCCCCACCACACAGCTCCGTCTGTGTGCCCTGCTGCTGCCCCTGATTGTGCTCGTTTTTCCTTTCTGTGCCCCCTTGCTGCCCCTGATTGTGCTCGTTTTTTCCTTTCTGTGCCCCCCCTTGCTGCCCCTGATTGTGCTCGTTTTTCCTTTCTGTGCCCCCCTTGCTGCCCCTGAGTGTGCTCGTTTTTTCCTTTCTGTGCCCCCTTGATTGTGCTCTGCTTTTTCCTTTCTGTGCCCCCTTGCTGCCCCTGATTGTGCTCGTTTTTCCTTTCTGTGCCCCCTTGCTGCCCCTGATTGTGCTCGTTTTTCCTTTCTGTGACCCCCTTGCTGCCCCTGATTGTGCTCGTTTTTCCTTTCTGTGCCCCCTTGCTGCCCCTGATTGTGCTCGTTTTCCTTTCTGTGCCCCCTTGCTGCCCCTGATTGTGCTAGTTTTTTCCTTTCTATGCCCCCTTGATGCCCTGATTGTGCCTGTTTCCCGCCGCTGCGCCCCTGCGGCCCCGCCCCCTCACTGCCCATTCGCTGCCCCATTCCCTGCTCCTCCCTCCCACCTCCCCATTTATGGCGGCCGCTGTGCGGCCGCGCCGCTGGCGCGCCTAAGGCAAGCCCGTCCGCGCCCAGCGCCAGACCCCCTGGTCCGGGCATCCCCCGCGCCCGCCACATCAACAGACGCCGATACGACGCCAGCACCCTCCACGCACTCAACCCCGGAAAAGATCACGCCTGCTACCAGGCCACCCCGAAGCGCACCCAAGGGCCCTTCACCTGCCGGAACTGCAGCTTCGCCAGCACCCGCCCCGCCAAACCACCGCCCAGGAAAGAACCCAACTACCTCAGATGCATCCTCCTCAACACCCGCTCCGCCCGCAAACACGCCATCGAACTCTGGGACCTTCTCGACTCAACCTCCCCAGACGTCGCATTCCTGACGGAGACCTGGCTGAATCCCGCTTCAGCCCCCGACATCGCCATTGCCATCCCGGACGGATACAAGATCACCCGCAGGGACCGCACCAACGGAGTCGGAGGAGGCATCGCCATCGTCCACAGGAACACCCTCAGAGTCTCAACCAACACCGACGACACCCTCCGCACCGCCGAACACATGCACTTCCAGATCCACACCGATCCCAACACCACCCTCAGAGGAACCCTCATCTACAGACCCCCGGACCCCGACCACAGTTCAGCGATTCCATCGCTGACTTCGTCAGCACACACGCCATCGCCTCCACGGACTACATCCTCCTCGGGGACCTGAACTTCCACCTCGAGAACAACAAGGACACCAACTCCACCACCCTGATCGACAACCTCGCCACCCTCGGACTCAGACAGCTCGTGACTACACCCACCCACGCCGCCGGCCACACGCTAGACTCCATCTTTTCCGCAAGCCCACCCGTCTCCTTCAACCACACCTCCGAACCCCACTGGACTGACCACCACTGCATCCACTTCACCTACAGGAAGCCCACCACGCACCACCGCACCAAACAAATGCCTCGCCGCTGCTGGAGCAGAGTCACGGAAGACCAGCTAACCACAACCCTCGCCCGGAGCCCACCCGCCGAACCCTCCGACCCCGACACCGCCGCCCGCAACCTCAGACAGTGGATCGACGACTGCGCCAACACCCTCGCCCCGCTCAAGAATCCGCCCAACAGCCACACCAGCAAGAAAGCCACCTGGTTCACCGAAGACCTCCAGGCCTCCAAACGAACATGCCGAAAACTGGAGAAGATCTGGCTCCACGAACGGACAACGGACAGCTACGCCGCCCACAAGAGCGCCACCCGCAGTCACCATCACCTCATCAGATCCGCCAAAAGGGCCTCACTCAAAGACCGCCTAGACAACAACGCACACAACAGCAAAGAGCTCTTCAACATCGTGAAGGAACTCTCCAACCCCAGCTCCAACACCAACGACATCCAGCCGTCGCGAGACCTGTGCGACTCACTGGCCACCTTCTTCCACCGCAAAATCGCCGACATCCACGACAGCTTCAACACCACGACCGCCCCGGCAACCACCGAGACCACTGCCCCCACAACCACCAACCGCCTGCTCTCCTGGACCAACATCAACGACGAGGACACCAGCGAGATCATGAACACCATCCACTCCGGTTCACCGCTAGACCCGTGCCCTCACCACATCTTCAACAAAGCCAGTACAGCCATCGCGCCCCATCTCCGGAAAATAATCAACATCTCCTTCGAGACAGCAACCTTCCCGGAAAGCTGGAAGCACGCCGAGATCACCGCCTTACTCAAGAAACCCAAGGGAGACCCCAAGGACCTCAAGAACTTCCGACCCATCTCTCTGCTCCCGTTCCCCGCGAAGGTCACCGAGAAAATAGTCAACAAACTGACCCGCTACCTCGAGGAGAACAACATCCTGGACCCTTCCCAGTCCGGCTTCCGCAGCAACAACAGCACCGAAACCGCCCTCATCGCCGCCACCGATGACATCAGGACCCTGCTAGACAACAGAGAAACAGCAGCCCTCATCCTCCTGGACCTATCAGCCGCCTTCGACATGGTCTGCCACCACACACTACGAACACGCCTTCACGACGCCGGGATCCAAGAGAAGGCCCTGGACTGGACCACATCCTTCCTTTCCGGCAGAACACAAAGCGTCCGCCTCGCCCCTTCCGATCCAAGGCCACCAAGATCATCTGCGGCGTACCCCAAGGCTCCTCCCTCAGCCCAACGCTGTTCAACATCTACATGGCACCCCTCGCCCACGTCGCCCGACAGCACAACCTCAACATCATCTCCTACGCCGACGACACCCAGCTGATCCTCTCCCTCACCAAAGACCCTCACACCGCCAAAGCCCACCTCCACGAAGGAATGAAGGCTGTCGCCGAATGGATGAGGACCAGCCGCCTGAAGCTGAACTCGGACAAGACGGAGGTCCTCATCCTTGGTTCCAACCCTTCAGCCTGGGACGACTCCTGGTGGCCAACATCACTGGGAACAGCCCCGCCACCCACCGACCACGTACGCAACCTAGGGGTCATCCTCGACCCCACCCTCTCCATGACTAAGCAGGTCAACGCTGTTTCCTCATCCTGCTTCAACATCCTCCGAATGCTCCGCAGGATCTTCAAGTGGATCCCCACCGAAACAAGAAAAACAGTCACCCAGGCCCTCGTCACCAGCAGGCTGGACTACGGAAACGCCCTCTACGCAGGAACGACGGCTAAGCTCCTGAGTCGGCTGCAACGCATCCAGAACGCCTCTGCACGTCTTATCCTCGACATCCCCCGACGCAGCCACATCACACCCCACCTGAGAGACCTGCACTGGCTCCCGGTCAACAAGAGGATAACCTTCAAGCTCCTCACCCACGCACACAAAGCACTCCACAACTCCGGACCAGCCTACCTCAACAGACGACTCAGCTTCTACACCCCCACCCGCCAGCTCCGCTCGACCAGCCTCGCCCTCGCCACAGTCCCCCGCATCCGGAAAACGACCGCCGGCGGCAGATCCTTCTCCCACCTCGCCGCCAAGACCTGGAACACCCTCCCCAACAACCTCCGACAGACCCAAGACCTACTGGCCTTCAGAAGACTCCTCAAGACATGGCTCTTCGATCAGTAGCAGCACCACCCCCCTCTTCCCCCAGCGCCTTGAGACCCTCGCGGGTATGTAGTGCGCTTTATAAGTGACATGATTGATTGATTGAAGGTAGCCCTCATATGCACGGACAACATGATCGCCATGTTCTACCTATAGAAACAGGGCAGCACTCACTCTCCACAGTTGTCCACAGTAGCCCAGGGCATTTGGCGTTGGGCACTCCATCACAGAGCCCATCTACTGGCAGAGTACCTACCATGGGTGGACAACAGTTTTCCAGACCAGCAGAATGTAGCAACAAGTCTGCTAGTGGGAACTCTACCCGCAAGTCCTACTCCTGTACTTTTGTTAGGGGTTTTCTGATGTGGACCTCTTTCCACCACTAAAAACGCAAAATACTCTTCTCTTCCAGGGGATCCTCATCGATAGTCATAAGCACTGAATATTCCCGCCCATGTGCGGGGACCCCGGAAATAATAAATATATATATATATATATACACATATATATATATATACACATATATATACACAAGCCCAGTACTCAATGAACAAACGGCAAGAGCAGACCCAATTCAGTGCAAGTTGCTTTTTTATTTTCCTACAGCCATCACCATGTTGCCATTACGCGTTTCGGCCGTACAAGCGGCCTTGATCACATGACAGCGTTTAGAAAGGATAGGTACATTTTTAAAGTGCAAGTGACCAATGGCAATCCATATAGACATAGTAAAAATACTATGCAATTCCATGTCTCTGTTTAAATACAGTAATAAAATGTAATGATGTAAGCACATTACAATAACTCTAAATATACTGGTAAAATACTTGCTCAACCTGACAAATAGATAAGACAGGGAGGATGTATATTCTTTTGCAAAATACAAATCATTACGAATAATTGCCTATTAAAATGGATACCAAAGGTTAAAAAGAGAGATAATACAACCTATATCCCACCTAAAAAAAGAGATCTTAAAAAATCAGGTCCTATATGCTAAACCAACCAGTTTGTGCAAATATACAAATATGGTGCAAAGTAAGTGTTAATAATTGACCCCAATGTGTAAATTTCTAAGCTAGCTGCCAAGCGACATTGTACCATCTAAAATGATATATTTAAATAATTACATACACAGAGAACAAAAGAGAGATATAGAGTACAACCAATCAAGAGCAACAAGGTTGATTCCCACAAATGTTTTTACATATCCTTAATATAAAATACATTTCAACCTTAAAACACTCCACTAGAAAAGTTAAAAAAGGTTTCCAACCTAAAAAGACAATAAATATGTAAATTTAAATATATAAATAGATATATAAAAACATTTACATAGAATATTGTGGAAATTTATAGAGACACCCAATGTTTCATAAACTGATATATGCATAGAGATTTTTTCGTCATACACAAATTGATAGCTCAACCTAGTTTAGAGCCGATTGGGGATACAACAATCCTACTCAACTGAAAACTCTTACTGAAAGATAAAATTGGAATTTTAAAGATAAGTGTACAAATCTTCACTCGTGTTCAAACCATTTGGCTGCTTAGTATCAAGTTCCAGAATATATCTTGTCTCTAGGCGCCTAAGCTTGGATTCCCTGTTTCCACCACGCTTAGAGAATGGTATAGAATCCAATACAAAGTACTTAAAATGCTTAAGGCTACTGTTATGTTCATCTTTAAAATGCCTAGCTACCGGGTAACTCGGGTCACAGTTCACTATAGCCCGGGTATGCTGTAAAACCCTCTTATGGACAGCCAATTTTGTGCTCCCAATATAGAGCAAATTACAACTACATTGCAAAGCATAGACTGCAAATTCAGTTTTGCACGACAGGTATTTATTAATTGAATAGACCCTATCACTGAAAGGTGTCTGGTAAGTTTTGGTATTGACACCAAATTGACACGCTTTGCAAGAAGGACATTTAAAAAAACCTTTCCTTTGCTTAAGCCATGAACTAGGTTCAATGTCCTCCGGATTGTTATTTACCAAAGCATTTCCCATCGTGGGTGCCCTACGAAAGCTAATAGCAGGTTGTTTAGGTAAAGAACTTCCAATAACTGGATCACCTAATACCGTGTGCCAATTACGGCGTATAATGGATCTGATCTGACCCTCCTGTCTGGAGTACCCCAGTATAAGTCTCGTTGTATTGTCTGATACATTGTACGGTACATGACCAGACTTGACTCTGTGTTTTATCAGATCCTGCCTTGCTTTACTTCTTGATTTTAACATTGCAGCCTCAATTGTTTGATCCTTGTATCCCCTCTTTAGAAATCTACTTTTACATTCCTTTTGCTTTTCCTGAGCATCCAAATCCTCACTACATATTCTCCGGATCCTAAGCATTTCCCCATAGGGGATGCTATGTATGAGGTGTTGTGGATGTGAGCTTGAAGCATGCAATATGGCATTGCCAGCAGTAGATTTTCTAAAAGGGTTGTTGCCAATTTGTTACCACAGATATAAACTTCAGTATCCAAAAAGGTTATGCTGACACTGCTAATAGAATATGTAAACTTCAGGTTAAGATTATTTATATTGATGTCTCCAAGGAACTCATGTGCCTCTTGTTCTGTTCCATTCCAGATGACAAATAAGTCATCTATGAATCTTAACCAAACAATTGCCTTGTTCTCCAAAGTGTGGGCATACTTCTTTTAAGGACCAGCTTCTCCCACCATCCCAGAAAGAGACGGGCATAACTAGGGGAGAAGCTGGCCCCCATTGCCACACCTTGTATCTGCTGATAAATTTGATTTTTATACAAAAACAAATTGTTCTCAAGACAAAACAGCAATAAATCCAATATCATCTGGTTATGTTCAGCAAATTTCAGCGGTCTATTAGATAGAAAATATTCAACTGCTTTCATTCCATCACTATTCCTAATACAAGTGTATAGTGATACTACATCCACAGCTATTAGGTGATAAGTATCCTGCCAAATTATATTTTCTATTTTGCTAATAAAATCAGTAGTATCCTGCACATAAGAGTTAAGTGATTTCCTACAAGAAAGAATCAATGTATATATGTGTGTGTGTGTGTATATATATATATATATATAATTTTTTCTCACCCCATTGCAGCCCCTATATAGGAGGCTAAAAACAATGCAATAATAAACAACTGTTTTTGTAATTACATACATAGACCACAGGAGGGCAAGTATCACTTGAACTCTTTTGAATGAGTAGACTCATGAAAAACTGCAGAAAAGCAAGCATTGTTAGCCTACAGGCTGCATTGGAAACCAATAGCATAGAAAATGAAAGCAATTGTAACACAAAAACTGGCACCGTGCCTTTAAGGCAGCCATGACCCCTAGCTTCCCATCATGCCTCAGGGGTGACAGGTCAGTTGTTCTTTCCGGCTCCTTCAGTCAGGACCCTGGATTTCACAACTCTGTCTTTTTTGACTTTTTTGTCAGAAAATATTTCTTGGATTGTGGTTTTCTACCTTTCACTCAACGTCTTTTAGACTAGAGTGAGGTACAACAACCTATTAGACAGAAAGTGATTTATTTTCAGTCTAAGTGCCTTCTCTTTTTGACCCTTGCCCCTCCTGTGGCAAGAAGGCCAGGTCGGATACACATCCGGTGTGTATCCTCTGTCTCCCTGACTCTCATTCATCAGAGACCGGTCAGCATTGCAAGAAGCTGTCCAGGAGAACCCTCAAGGAGAGAGAAAGGATTCAAGTATATGGTCTCTGAAAGAGGTAGGTCTCCAGTGAGACAGAAGAAAAAGAGCAAGATCGACGTCGAGAAGCAAGATTCCTATCTGTTCTCCGTCTGGATCGGCGTCGCACTTTCCAGCGACGAAGACGTAGTCGTCGCAACCTTCGGTGCAGGCACACCATTCGAGTTCAAGACCTTAGACTGCTCCAACGTAGTCACCAGGTAACAGATCCTCCGTTGACGTCAACCCGGCGACGATCAACGTCGAGGAGCAGGCCTCCATCAGCGTTGGTTGAACGCTCGTCGTCGAGGCACGACACTCCGGCGCCTCCTCGCAGGCGGTCGACGTTGAGGCACAAATCCCCGTCGGCGTCATCCCGTAGGCGATCGACGTTGAGGCACAAGTCTCAGTCAACGTCGTCTCAACGACTATCGACGTCGACCCAGAGGACTCCGTT
Organism: Calotriton arnoldi; assembly: GCA_963921515.1. NCBI lineage: Eukaryota > Metazoa > Chordata > Amphibia > Caudata > Salamandridae > Calotriton > Calotriton arnoldi. The sequence continues at coordinate 9,889,520 of CAWUFW010000003.1, forward strand.
GGTGACTTCACAATCACCGACGTCGAAGAAAAAGACTCCGTCAGTGTCGTCTCCGAGGAAGTCGACATCGAGGCACAAGACCCCGCCGCAAAGGCGATCGACGAGACAAAGGGCCCAGTCGGCGTCATCACAGGGACGTTCGACGTCGAGGCGAACTCCTCAGTCGTCGTCGACCAGGCGGCGATCGACGTCGAGGCATGGATCTCCCCGCAGGGAGAAGTAGACGTCAAGGCACCACTCTAGATCTGGCTCACGTCGCGTGAGCATCTCTCCGTCCCTATCACCGACGTCGAGGGCAGGATCTCCAACGCTGGTGCATTCAGCGACTCCACGATCGACGTCGAGGCACTCTCACCTGGTTCGAGACGTTGGTCGCCATCCTCAAGATCACCTGAGGTGGTTCTCGACGTCGAACAGCCCGACTTCTTCACCTGAACGCCCCGTTCACCTGAAGCTCCTGCAAGGGAGGAGAGACAGAAATCACCATCTATATACCTTTCTCCTAGATGGATGTTGCCTCTACAGCACTGGAAAAAATTGGGCACTGCACGAGATACTCAGGACTACTCCAGTCCTCTGCACAGATCTCCTCTAACTCGACTGGTGCAAGCTGTAGATCTTTCTCCTACTACTCCACCTAGGGGGCGAGATCATTCACGTACTCCTGCACCCTCCTCTAGAAGGAGATCCAGGTCTCGAGTAAAGAGGCGAAGACCCAGATCTCCTACACCTTCTTCCACCCAGTCTTCAAAGAGGGACTACTCACCTACACTTACTGACAGCCCACCGTCGAGGATCTCTCCGGTGGATGACGTCAGCACCTTTCAGGATGTGCTGGCCAGAGGGGCGACTAAACTAAACATCGTTATGCCCACTCAACAAAGTTCATCCTCAGTGATCTTTGAAACTTTGCATCAGAGGTCAGCAGCCAGACCTTTTCTGATTTGGTTCCGGGGCTACTTCAACCGGTAATGGACACTTTCCTTACGCCAGCGACTCTTAAAACCGCACCTGCAAGGATTTTAAAGAAATACAGACCTCCGGAAGAGGATCCTTTGTTTCTCAGATCTGACCTCCCCCGTACTACGTGATTATCGCTGCAGCTAAAAAGACCCATGCAGTGGCCTCCTCATCAACAGTCCCGCCTGATAAGGAGAGCAGAGCACAGGATGCTTGGGGGAGAAAGGTCTGTGGCACGTCTGCTTCCATGCTTGAGGTCTCCAGCGCCTCAGCACTGTTAGGGTGCTAAGATAGATCTTTGTGGGACTCTCTTCAAAGATTTACAGAAAAGTTGCTTCGAGAAGACCGCAGAGATTTTGAGGAGATTCTACAGGAAGGCAGCTTGGTGGCTAACCAAGTTATTAGCGCTGCTGCTGATGGAGCGTCTCAGTCCGCACACTCCTACGCACATGGAATCTGTGCCAGAAGATCATCATGGCTCAGACTGACTGCGCTAAAACCAGAAGCGCAATCCCGCATTCTTAATCTTCACTTTTCAGGCTCATCCTTGTTCGGCACTCACACGGATGAGGAGATGTCGAGGATGAAGACGGAGCTTGATACCCTAAAGGCGGTCGGCCTTAAAGAAAAGAATTCAGGCGACGTTACAGGCCTTACGATCGGCGACCCTTCCATCAGAGGGTTCAAACCCCTCACTGGCAGAGGCAGCAACATCAAAACCAATCGAAAGTCGCATTACCAAGGCCGTCGTACACCTAGAGGAAGAGGAACCCCTCGCCAATCTACAACCTCAGCAAAGACACCATCGAAGCAATGAGTGCCCGCTTCCCCCGTCGCCGTTACCCACTCCAGTGGGGGGGAAGTATTGCCAACCATCTAGAAGAGTGGCGTGGTATCACAAAAGACCAGTGGGTGTTAGCTGCGCTGCAGAATGGTTACTCTCTACGTTTTTGGCATCGGCCCCCCACGATCCCTCCAGTAAAGGCAGCGTGCCACCAAATGAAAATGCTGCAGCAGGAAGTATCCACCCTCCTGCGAAAATCAGCCATCGAGGAGGTTCCTGTATCGCAATGCGGTCGAGGGGTATATTCAAGATACTTTCTAGTGAGGAAGAAAGGTCGGAAATCAGAATACAGACCGATTCTAGATCTTCGGTCCCTCAACAGATCCATCAAAAGAGAAAACTTTTGCATGTTGGCTCTCCATCAAATATATCCACATCTGCGGCAGGGAGATTGGATGTGTTCCCTGGACCTGCAAAATGCATACTTTCATGTTCCGATCAATCCACATCACAAAGTGCCTGCGTTTTCTGGTGGGATCAACCCATTACCAGTTCAAGGTTCTACCCTTCGGGTTGAAGTCAGCCCCTCGAGTGTTTACAAAGTGCATGGCAGTAGTGGCAGCCGCTCTACGGTGCAGAGGCATCTTTGTGTACCCCTACCTCGACGACTGGCTTCTGAAGGGTCCTTAACCCCCAGAGCGTGAAGAATCATTTTCAACAATGTCTAGACCTTTGCCACCAACTGGGTCTCCACGTCAATTTCGAAAAATTGACTCTGCAACCCACGCAAAGTATTCATTATTTGGGTGCAACAATAGACTCCGCAATAGGAAAAGTGTTTCCTTCGGAGGAGAGACTGTCCTCACTGAAGTGCAGGCAGATTCTACACAACAACCTGCCTTCGGTACGTCAGGTTACCTCTCTCCTAGGGTCGATGGCATCCTGCATCTTTCTGGTCCCCAATGCCAGGCTGAGAATGCGTCCTTTGCAGCAGGATCTGGAGGACAAGTGGGATCAGCGAACAGATCGATGGGACGACGGGATACAACTGTCAGAAGCAGCCAGAGCATCCATTCCATGGTGGATGCGACAAGAAAATCTGCTGGTAGGAGTTCCTTTACATCAGACTCAACCCTCTCAATCGCTGATCCCGGATGCCTCCCTCCAGGGTTGGGGAGCTCACATGGGGTCTCTCCAGACTCCAGGGTGATGGTCAACAAAAGAACATGTTGTACCACATCAACATGCTGGAGCTGAGAGCAGTTCATCTAGCCCTAAAGGCTTTCCTCTCCTCGATTCGGACCAACTCCATTCTAGTACAGACGGACAATGCAACTACCATGTACTATTTGAACAAACTGGGTACTCGATTGAGGACACTATCACTGGAGGCCCAAGCTCTCTGGCATTGGCTCCTTGCGAGGAATCTATCAATAACTGCAATACACCGACCGGGAGAGCGAAATTCACAAGCAGACGCTCTGTCGTCACTTCGAGGACCAGCAGGACTGAGTTCTAAACGACGAAGTTGTAGAAAGCATTTTCCAAGAATGGGGTCGGCCAAGCATCGACCTGTTCGCAGACGACGCAAACAAAAAATGCAGAGACTTCGCATCGAGATACTACCGGCCAGGGTCGAAAGGGAATGCCCTTTTGATCAGCTGGTCAGGGGCATTTGTTTACGCCTTTCCTCCCCTTCCACTCATACCGAAGGTCGTGACCAAGCTCTCCCACTCAGAAACGAGGATGATTCTAATTGCTCTGGACTGGCAGTGGTGGTACCCGGACCTTCTACACCTGTCAGAATGTCCACACTGGAGGCTTCCGTGCCGACCGGACTTGCTGTCCAAGATGAACGGGAGCATTCATCATCCCAACCTTCCATCACTGAACTTGGCAGCATGGCTCCTGAGGTGGTCACTTAGGTCTCCCACAAGACTGCATGACCATCTTAAAATAGGCTAGAAGACCCTCTACAAGACACTCATACGCTTGTAAATGGAAACGTTTTTATTTGTGGTGTGTGCAAAACAATTGTGATCCTATCAAGGGACAGGAGGAAGTGGTGTTGGCCTACCTGCTTCACTTAGCTAAGGCAGGCCTAAAATTCTCTTCCATCAAGGTACACCTAGCTGCCATTACGGCATATAGGCGTTCTCCTTCTCAACCTTCCTTTTTTCAACTGCAGGTAGTAAAGGACTTCTTGCAAGGCTTAAAGAAGGTCTATCCTCCTGTTCGGCCTCCTTCACCTCCCTGGGAGCTGAACTTAGTTCTATCTAAATTGATGGGTCCCCCATTTGAGCCTATCCACAAAGCAACCTTGCAGCACCTTACGTGGAAGGTAGATTTCCTAGTGGCAATTACTTCAGCTTGCAGGGTGAGCGAGATCCAAGCTCTTTGCTCAAAAGAACCTTACACAGTGTTCCATCTCAATAGAGTTGTTTTGAGAACCCACCCCTCCTTCCTTCCGAAGGTGGTGTCAGATTTCTATGTCAACCAAACCATCTCACTACCAACTTTTTTTTCCCTAATCCCTCTACTCCAGCTGAGAGGTCACTCAACTCCTTAGACCTAAAAAGGGTTTTAAAATTCTATTTGGACAGGACTAAGTCGATTAGAAAATCTGATCAACTATTCATTAATTACGGTACGATCAGAACAGGTTTTCCAGCTTCCAAGCGTTCCATCTCCAGGTGGATAGTTTCATGTATCAAACTGGCTTATCAGTTAGCACAAAAGCCACTTTGGTCTAGGCCCAAGGCTCATTCCACTAGAGGAAAAGCTGCTACAACTGCTTTCCTTAACAATGTACCGATTTCCGAGATCTGTAAAGCAGCCACTTGGAGATCTATACACACATTTACTAGACACTATTGTCTTGATTCAGATACTAGAGCAGACACCCAAGTGGGCCAGGCCTCCTTGAGGAATCTGTTCCAACGCTGATTAATTCTGTTTTTTTGTTGGGTCATTCCTTCTCATTTGCCCTCAGGCAGAGGATGTCCTTGCTATTCTATTCAGGTCTTATGACTATTGATGAGGATCCCCTGGAAGAGAAGGATAAGTTACTTGCCTGTAATCCTAGTTCTCTTCCAGGGGTATCGTCATCAAAGTCCTAAGCAACCCACCCGCCTCCCCAGGCAAATGAGACTGTTTTATTGTTAAGCTATATCTTTGTGCCCTGACCTTCAGGTCTCTGCAAAGAACTGACCTAACGTCACCCCTGAGGCATGATGGGAAGCTAGGGGTCATGGCTGCCTTAAAGGCACGGTGCCAGTTTTTGTTACAATTGCTTTCATTTTCTATGCTTGGTTTCCAATGCAGTCTGTAGGCTAACAATGCTTGCTTTTCTGCAGTTTCATTAGTCTACTCATTAAAAAGAGCTCAAGTGATACTTGCCCTCCTGTGGTCTATGTATATAATATGTAATTACAAAAACAGTTGTTTGTTATTGCATTGTTTTTTAGCCTCCTATATAGGGGCTGCATTGGGGTGAGAAAAAATGATATACATGTGTGTGTGTATATATATATATATATATATATATATATATATTTTATTATTTCCGGGGTCCCTGCACATGGGCGGGAATATTCAGTGCTTATGACTGAGGATACCTCTGGAAGAGAACTAGGATTACAGGTAAGTAACTTATCCTAGCTTCACTTCCTGGTTCCCATAGTCCTTGGTCAATACAATATGGATGAACTGGTCAGGGACTTGCATGTTTCCGCCTTTCCCACTTCTTCCACTATTGGTTGGGAGGCTTCAGCAAGCATCCCTCACACATCCTGATGGCTCCCACCTGGGCCAGGCAGCATTGGTTCTCTCTCAGGGGATCTCCATTAATAATCATAAGCAATGATAGTCCTGCCCACGTGTCGGGAACACAGAGCAGTCATATCCACTTGGCATTCCTTCGGAAAGGCCAGGAGACATGTGAACCAAATTATGAACTTTGCAGCCTTAAAACAGGCAATATGTAGCCAATCTTAATGCATTACTACTACTACAAACAAGAAGGAAAAAGGGGTCACAGCCTTGAAAGCCACTTTAGTAAAATGAAGTGACCTTTTTAGAAACTTCCTTCACAAATGCTTTTTAATTCTAAGTAAGAGATAGGATAGTATAGAGCAATGTAGCTGCATAGGTTGCAGCATTGGAAAAAATGAGAATAGGACACTGCGCCTTTAAGGACCCTTTAACCTCCAGTATCCCAACATGCCCTGCAGGTGGCAGTTTGCTCAGTTCTGTTTTCTGGCTTCTGCCAAAAGGCAGAGCTCTGCTCCAGGATCATAAGTCTTCCCCCCCCCCCCCCCCCAACAAAAAAAAGGTTTCACATCAAGCTTTTCAAAGCTGATTCACTCAATGTCCTTTAGGGTGTAGAGTATTTTTAGAAATAAATCTAATGTTTTGCAAACTGCCATTTTTTTGACAAACATTCCAGTGTGTGGTAGAAAAATGGCAAAAACACACCCACACAGGATCTGTATCTTATTCTTGCCAGACTCTTATGATTCCAAGACATGTTGCCACTGCAAGACCCTTTCCAGGTGCACTTTGAGGGAGAAACAAAAGGTTTGCCTTATTGCTAAGTGGAGCACCGCAGACGTCGAGATTCCCTGGCCGTAGAAACTTCAGAAGGACGAGGAGAGACTTCCCTCTAAAAAGTGCCCTATGTCTCACACTAAGGACTCCAACAGAGGAAGATCCGAAAAGAGAAGATCTGGCGAAAAGCAATGTTCCCATTCGACATTGAGAAGAGGTACAGCACCTATTTATTAACCATCAAGGACTGGTTCGACGTCTAGAACACTTGGAGCATCGAGGAGGAGAGCACCATCAACGTTGAAACACCATATTATGTCAAACTTCGATTTTGAGACCTGGCTCGACATCATAACATGATTCAATCTCACTGACCAAGACAGCGGAGTGGTTTTCATGGATGAAAGCATGTAGACTTTTGTCTGATTTGGAGTACTCCCAAGCCTATTCGCCATCCAGGCCAACCTCTCGATTTACCATTCCGGATTCGCCAACACTGCCTCAGCCTACAACAGAATCCACTCCTCCACCACATTCCTCTCCTCCTCGACCAACTAACTATTCCAGTGGTACTTCCGCTACCAATGCCACCAGTCACCCCTTCTCAGTCACCACAGTCTCCTGTACCAGTGGCACGTACACAGAGGCAACCTAGATCTCGCTCCTGTCCCACAAGACTTCGCAGCTATAGGTCCAGTTTAGGATTGAGATCCCACCAGTGTTTCAGTGTTTCACTCGAGGGAAAAGTTTCTCTATGTCTCTATGTCCAGATCGAGATCCTCAAATTCTTGGCGTACAACATCTTCAGGATTGTTTTTGCCTTCCGTAACAAATTCTCCTTCACAGAGAATATTTCCCATAGATATTAACACCTTCCAGGTGGTACTTATCGGGGGTGCTAACAAATTGAATATTGATTGACTGAACACTACTGCGCCCATGTCGGTAATTTTTGAGACACTTCATCAAAGGTCTGCTGCTAGACCACTATAACCTTTTAGTTCCGGGTGTCTTAGCGATGAAACTTTTTCTGACTCCGGATGTTGTAAAGGTTGCTCCATCATAGCTACAATTGAATATAGACCACCGGATCAAGATCAGTCTTTTCTTTGCACAGATCTGATACCAAACTTGGAAACTTCATGCCACTGCTCCATCTTCTGCATTACCTCCTGACAAGCAAAGCAAGAAATTGGATTCAGTTGGGAGAAAGGTCTGCGGAACCTCTGCAGCTTCTATGGAAGCCTCCAGTGTAGCTGCTCTCCAAGGGTGCAATAATAGGTCTCTTTGGGACTCCATTCAACATTTCATAGAAGATCTTCCTAGAGACAGGTGTCGGATATGATCGTTAATGAAATGATGGCCTCAAACCAAGTTCTCTGCAGCACATGGTTATTGTCGTGGCGTAGTGCTTCGGAATTCATCTTTGCTGACTCACAGGTTAGAAACTGGAAGTCCAACACCGGATTCTGAACCTACCCTTTTCAGGTAGCACTTTATTCTGCTCTCATGTTGACAATGAGATGTCGCGACTGATGTACAAGCACAACACTCTCAAAGATGTCAGATTCGAGAAAAGGAGGGATGATGGGAGACATTCCTATAGGTCCTGTGACCACCGCTACTTCCACCAGAGTGTTCAAACCCCTCATTGGCCCACTAAAACAACTGGACAAACAGTCTTCCCTTCTCCCTCCTCCGTTACCTACTCAGGTAGGGGCAAGTATAACATCTTATCTTCAAGAGTGGCAAAAGATAACTACCAACAAATGGGTTCTGAATATTGTAGAGCATGGTTACTCTCTGATTCACGTGTCCTCCACCATCCATTGCACCCAAGAAACCATCTCTTAACCATTGATTGATATATATATATATATATATATATATATATATATATATATATATATATATATATATATATATATGTACCACAGATTCCGATAAACATAGAGGCTGTCAAGCAGGGCGGTCCTCGCTCAGGGTATCGGAAACCCTGCAATATCCAAACACAATTTTAACGGACGTCTCCAGAAAAAATGCAAGGACACCTTGAGAGTTGCAGTGTAGGAACTTTACTGACTGCACCAGCAACGCGTTTCAGCTTACGCCTTGATCACGCTAGAGGGCTAAACAGTACCACCACATTATAAATCATATGTGAAGACATAGTGAAAGGACAATTCATTACACCATATGTGATAAACATAGTAAAAGGACAATTCATTATAACATAGAAACAAATAACACATGGTGGCCATCTTAACACAATACATTATGATGTATAAAATATACAAAAAATGACTTGGAATCGCATGAAATTAATTAGTCTCACTGTATAATCAATGAAATTCAATGTAATTCGATAAATCTCAAAATATGGATATAAGCGCAGCAAAATATATAGAAAATTCTAATATGTAAAAAACCATCAGAACGACTAATATACGTCCATAGATGAATATACATGATATAACCAAATGTAATAGTCATAATCAATAATCTTGCTGCCTGATGTAGCCAATTACCAATTCTGCCCAAGTGGGCAAAGGATTACATCCAATAAGCAAAGCTGCCCCCATAGATGAAGAATTCCATACATGATATATGTGTAAGCGGCCAGAATTAAACGAGTGTACATCACCTAAGAAAATATGAAAAATAACTTAAGTTAAAATCAACACTAAGTTTCATATATTAAAATTGTTACACAACAAATTTAGCAGCATAATTTCTATTTACAATAACATATATAAATGTTATAGAGCTTAATGATGCAGGTGTACTGCTAATTCTTCACTTGAATTTAACCCAGAAGGGGTCATGGTTTCTAGGTCAATAATATATCTTGACTCTAGTTGACGTAATGCTAATTGTCTATTGCCACCACGTATATTAACAGGAACAGCATCAATCACCACCATTTTTAAAAGTTTTTCATCCTGCAGAGGTTGATCAAAGAAATGTCGGGCAACAGGATACTGCCTGTTATGGCGTATAGCCCTGACATGTTCTAATACACGTTTCTTAGCACAATGGATTGTGCTCCCTATGTAAGCTTTGTTGCAAGGACAGACCAGTGCATAAATGCAATATGTCGTATTGCAAGTGAGAGCTTTTTTGATGACCTGTTCCCTCTTACTACTTAAAATGGCTAATGTTGTACAATCATTGCTGTTCCTACAGGCTTTACACTTCTTACAACAACGAAAGCCCGGGCAGCTCTTATTCATTACCTCTAATTTACGGGTCACATGATTGGGACTTAATACATCTCTAAGTGACCGGCTTCGTTGGAAAGTGATTTGGGGGCAACTATTCAAATGTTTACAAAGATTAGAATCAGTTAACAAGACATGCCAGTGTTTTTAAGTATATGGCGAACGTCTTGTGCTTGACCTGAATAGGTGGTAATAAATCTCAACTTGTCACTGTTCGTGTCACGATTAATAGGATGTAACAGCTGTGTACGGGTAACCAACTCAACTCTAGTACATGCCTCAGAAATAGTTCTAAGACTATACCCTCTATCTTTGAAACGTTGGAACATCACTTCCTTTTCTTTCAAATAGCCACTCTCAGAGCTACAATTGCGCTTAGCGCGTAGCAACTCACCATACGGAATACTGTAAACTAGTTTCCAAGGATGGGCACTTAAGGCACTCAGAATGCTATTCCCTGCAGTTGTTTTACGGAACAGCTGTGTCTGTATGGTGTTATCTATGACTTCTACCAAGACATCTAAAAACTCGATTTTAGTTTTACTTATATGTTCCACCAGGACCAAATTAAAAGGATTGTCATTAAGATTCCGGACAAAACCCCTAACTGAATCAATGTCACCATTCCAAATGATAAAAATGTCATCTATATAGCGCAGCCACAGGACACAGCGATCATAATGCACCATTTGTGAGACCACCCGCTCCTCCCACCAGCCCATCACCAAATTGGCGTAGCTAGGGGCGAAGCAGGTTCCCATTGCAGTGCCCTGTGACTGGCAATAGACGGTATCATCAAAAAGAAAAAAATTATTGGATAGACAGAATTCTATCATAGCCAAAATCATTTCAGAATGTGACCATAAAGAGAGAGAACGAGTTTTCAAATAGTGTCTGATAGCCTGCAGGCCAATATCATGCTGGATACAAGTATATAAGCTACACACATCTAAGGTAACCAGAGTATAATTAGGTTCCCAGTAAATTCTATCAATGATGGTTAAAAAGTGTGTTGTATCCCTCAAATACGCTGGCAAACTGACCACAAATGGACGTAAATAATGGTCAATAAACTGTGAGGTGTTCTCTAACAATGACCCAATAGAGGAAACAATTGGCCTCCCCGGGGGATTAACTGAATCTTTGTGTAATTTGGGTAGTAGATAGAGGATTGGGATGCGTGGGTGGGGGCATTTAAGATAATTATATTCCTCCCACTCCAATAATCCACGCTCTCTCCAATCCACCAACAATTCACCATACCTAGCATTAGAATTCAAGATGGCATTCCTGTCTGAGACACCATAACAAGTAACATCGGATAATTGCCTGAGACCTTCTAACAAATAGGCCCGCTTGTCTAATACCACGACGTTCCCGCCTTTATCAGACTGTCGAATTACAATAGTCTGATCGGCTTTAAGATTATCTAGTGCCCTCATCTGTTCTACACTAAGATTCTTATTCCCAAAGGGAGTTTTTTTGTATCGGATTTTTTTAAAATCCGCCAGTACCCCTCTCTCAAACACCTCAATAGCATCACATTCAATCTGAGGTAAAAATACCGACTTGGGTTTAAACCCACTTCCTGGATTCACATTTACATCAATGTCAAACTCATGTGCATTCAAAATCATGTCTTCATTAGTTACCAATTCCTCATTGTGAGAAGCTAAAATATTGAGTATCTCCAAATCATCAACAATCAAATTACTAAGGGGAGCTCTCCCTGATGTTATACAGCCTGTCTTACATTTGGTATCAAACCATTTCTTCAATTTTAATTTAAGAGAAAAATAAAACAAATCTATCCTAGTCTGGGCAAAATTCATATTATTAGTAGGACAAAAGGACAAACCTAATTCTAAGAGCTGTGTTTCTTCTACAGAGAGTTCGCTGAGAGAGGTTAACAACAGTCATTTTTGTGCTTGTTTGCCCCATGTCAGCATTCCCACTGGGGTTAATACATCTTGTTTTCCTCCTCTGTTTGGCTTTTTTGTTCCTCTGATTTTTCCTCTTCCGCCTCTCCCTCTCCCTCTCTGAGCACCTTGCTCGTTGTGCTGTTCTGTCCTTCCCTGGTTCATCATCTGAAACTGGACTAAAAAATTACTTTATTTTTTCTGTTGAACTTGATTGATTGCTGATGTCGATGCATCTGAAAGACTTCCATCCGAAACATCGCTCTCTGTGATGTCAGCATTCATGGGCGGTACGATGGAATTCGTCGCCAACTTGCCCTCTTTGTCAAAGAGATAATCGTATTTTTTATGAAATGTTAAGGTGCGACCAGCCTGATAATCCTTGTAATCTCTGAGAAATTTACGCTGTTTTTTGGCAGTGATCTCATCTTCTAATTTTTCCATTTTAGTAGCCAGATTGTTCATAAAGGTATCAATAGTTTCCTTTGATGCTACTTTCTCTAATTCAGCAACTAACACATCTATTTCTGCCAGTAACTTGCTGCGATCTTTAAGGGCATATTTTACAAGTATCCGTAGCATAATAATTGAACAAGAGTTAGAGTTGTTAGACCACTCCTCCAGCATCTCAGGATCGGGATCCTCATAAGTAGGTATGGTGAAGATGCGTAAGCCCCTAGGTACACGTCCCACATCTATGTACCGTTGTAATGACTCCGCTTCCCACCATTTGGCGAGTTCTTTCTTATGAAGTTTTTCCAATTGGTTAAATAGTGCCTGTGTTTTAATTTCTTCCGTAATTGTTATGGGTGCAGATAGTGCATTACCATGTACACCTGCTGCTGTAAAAAATAATTTATCTGCCGTGTTTTTGCGCTTAGCCTCCAAAGCTGCAGCCATGATGTAATCGGTCCCTTAATCACAGTCCTCTCAATGCCTCTGATAGGGTATGGATACTCTATAATCACAGAGGCTCCCTTCACCTCTCGGACATGCTGACGAGCAGAACGGCAAAACAAAACCCGAACTGGACTCTACACCCCCGCGCTCCAACAAGCACTCCGCCAACTGACGCAAGTGTCCGCGGTGCAGCTCGGGTGCCGATGAACCAGCTCAGCCCCCAATTCGCCGGGCTCTATCGCAGAGTTGTATACAGTCTGCCGGTTTCGATTACAACGCGCTCCATACACAGCTGCGAAGTCTTTGTAAACTTGGAATCCACACAAACCTGGATTCCCGAAACTCCGGCGACAAAGTCCGTATGGTGGTCAGCCTCCAAAAACCGATAACATGTACCACAGAATCCGATAAACATAGAGGCTGTCAAGCAGGGCGGTCCTCGCTCAGGGTATCGGAAACCCTGCAATATCCAAACACAATTTTAACGGACGTCTCCAGAAAAAATGCAAGGACACCTTGAGAGTTGCAGTGTAGGAACTTTACTGACTGCACCAGCAACGCGTTTCAGCTTACGCCTTGATCACGCTAGAGGGCTAAACAGTACCACCACATTATAAATCATATGTGAAGACATAGTGAAAGGACAATTCATTACACCATATGTGATAAACATAGTAAAAGGACAATTTATTATAACATAGAAACAAATAACACATGGTGGCCATCTTAACACAATACATTATGAATTCTAATGCTAGGTATGGTGAATTGTTGGTGGATTGGAGAGAGCGTGGATTATTGGAGTGGGAGGAATATAATTATCTTAAATGCCCCCACCCACGCATCCCAATCCTCTATCTACTACCCAAATTACACAAAGATTCAGTTAATCCCCCGGGGAGGCCAATTGTTTCCTCTATTGGGTCATTGTTAGAGAACACCTCACAGTTTATTGACCATTATTTATAATGTGGTGGTACTGTTTAGCCCTCTAGCGTGATCAAGGCGTAAGCTGAAACGCGTTGCTGGTGCAGTCAGTAAAGTTCCTACACTGCAACTCTCAAGGTGTCCTTGCATTTTTTCTGGAGACGTCCGTTAAAATTGTTTGGAGATATATATATATATATATATATATATATATATATATTTTGAAAAATGATATAATAAAGAAAACGTGTCTATCGGAGCCAACATTGCCTTTATTTTTTCTTTATTTTTAAATGTTATCAAATCCAGTAAGTTGAGGCCAAGAATATTTGACTGAAAACACCGTCCCACATAATCATGCTACTTTTCTAAGGCATGCACTAGAGAGAACAAAAATTGACCAAGCCATTTGGTCTCGCCTATGAGAGAGCTATTGGCTTTGTCAATTTTTTTAGCCATGTTTTACAGCAGCGTGGCTACTGTGCAGAATGCCTGAAAGTTAGGGGTAAAATGCTGTGACATGGCCAGTGATGACCGATGGGGGCAGTGGCCCTTTTTCTTAGTATGAAAATATTCTTTGCCTCCACAAAAAAAACCTTTTAATTATCTTATGTCAGAGCTGATGTTTGCTGTGTTGGCCCTGCTTGAAGATAGTGGCAAAAAGGCCATGCAAAGCAGGGAGCACAGCACCATTTGCTCCTTTGTAGCAGTTTGAAACCCGAAGGTATGAATTTTGGGTGCTTTTTTTGTGGATAGACAGGAGGGGACAAGCAAGGAAAGGGGAGGGGGTGGTGGGTGGACTGGGCAAGCAACAATGGGGAGTGTCGGGCCAGACTAGTATGCAGGAGTAAGGTGGGGGGCAGGTCAAGCAACAATGCAGGAGGGGAAAGTGAGGAAGGGTTGCAAGTAAAAGGAAACCAAGTACCTCTGAAAGCAGTGAGTGGTGCAAGGACACTGGGCAAGGGAAGCATTACTTGAGCTATGCTCCAGGGTAGGGACAAACACGAAGAGGAAGCGAAGCTGCCAATCTCTGACAAAAGAGAAGCAAGGAAATGAGTGACAGTGAAGCCAACCAATGGTAAGCAATGGACGGGATCTAAGACCCTGTAAGTAAACAAAATGTCTTGCATGCGATAGCGCATACACTCTCAGGCGAGAACTAAAGTATAGGAGGTGGGCAAACTCTCAAATAGGTGGAAGTGCCCGCCAAATATACTGAAGGGCATAAAACAGCCAGTGCCCCCAAAACATTAAATGTCCTTGGGGTAAAAGCAGAGCATGTTTACGGAAGGGGCTTTACCTTGCAGCCTTTTCCATGTATGTATTTGTAGCTGTACTACGCTTTACTTTCCTACGCAGGTAAGTATTTTTTATTTTTAAACAACATTCTTTTTTTGTTATTTATAAAAAGGGATTTTAGGGCTTTGGAATAGGTAAAGGGAGGTGAAGGTGACTCAAGGGTTCAGGGGTGGGTAAAGGGAGGTGAGGGTGACTTGAGGATTCAAGGGGTGGTAAAGGAAGTGAGGGTGGTATGAGGGTTCAGGAATGGGTAGAGTTAAAAGGAAGTGACGGTGACTTGAGTGTTCAGGGTGGTAGCGGTAAAGCGAGGTGAGGGTATCTTGATGGTTCAGGGGTGTGTAGAGGTAAAGGGAGGTAAGGATGACTTGAGAGTTCGGGGTTGGGTAGAGTGAAAGGGAAGTAAAGGTGATTTTAGGAGTGGGTAGAGGTAAAGGTGAAAAATACCTTTCTTTTGAAATCACTATGTTTAATGATGAACAAAACGAGGTAACCAATAAATAAGTAAATGTGACACAGCAACAAACGTTCATACAGAAAAACGCATACTGTCAGGCAACAGTCTTAAACGGTGGAATTATGTTTAGAGCTTAATCAATAAAGGCGACTAGCGGCCGAAATTTATGTTTCGGAAATTGGTCACATGCCACAAACTTTCGATATTGCTAGTTGTTCGAGTTTAGCGCTTGGAAATACCAGCAAGCGCGAGGTTTAACTCTTATGGTTTCAAAATAACGACAGTCCCAGCTAATCTGGTAATCTAACAGTACCTTGGTACATGCTCCAGGAAAGAAGAAACACACAGACGAAGTGAAGGCAGCATGCACTGGCACAAGCTCACCAATAAAAAAAGAAAATAGAGTGAGAATGAAGCCAAGCAATGGTAACGGGCGGGCTAAAAGCCCATTTGTAGAATCTTGTTTCTTTTAAAAACAATTTTTTTTTCTCGATAGCAACACAGTTTCAGACGAGACCTAAAAACAAGATTGCAACTTTATGACATCCAGAAAGCTTCTTGTTCCATTGTGAATTGCAGAATCGACTAGGCTATGAATGATTTCCACTTACAGGGCTTTGATTTCTGAAGGCATCTTTTTTTTTTTTCCCCCGAGGCGATCGTTTATTGTTCCCCATTATGGGGTTTAGTTTTTTAGTTTCAATTAGCAGCTTACTACATTTACATTTTTGTTTGTTTTCTAGAGTTTTTGTAAACATGTTAGTCTTAATATTTTTTCCTGCTTTGCTCGATGTCATTTCCATTCGATTTCTGCAGTCCCTATGCTAGCAGTTTTTGACAAATGCCCTTCTCTTGATCGTTGAAGTAATAGAATGGTGTGGTTTGTGTCAGCTGCCTTCCTGAGTCTGTCTATTTAGAAGTGTAAAAAAGATGCCAGTTCGCTTCCCTTGGTCAATGAGAGACTGAAGGCAACTGGGAAATCTTTGACAAGTATTGCCTGCTGTGCTCAATCCCATAAGAACTAGATACTACTGTGACCTTGCTGAATAAGGACGACATTGTTAGACTTTGACATTAAGGGAGTAGCAAGGCTTTAATAGTTTAAGCTAAAAAGGCCAAGGCTAATTCTTGCAAGGGGTGTACTGTAGAATCTCAGGTATTTGTACTAAAAACTTAACTCACACTTCAAGGATTCCAAAAATACTACAAAACACAAGCTAAATGTTTCTACCCATTACTTCAGTTCCTCTCTTTCCTTCAGTTCTATCAAGCTACAAATGTGTGGCTTGCAACAACATAGGAATGCGTGTTTTGGATGCTTTTTAAGGCTAGCATACAGTTTATCAGGTCTGTACGGCAGATCTGAATCTTGTGCGTGCCTTTTCACCATCTGTTTTACATGTCTGTCAGAGTAGCATTGGTGGTGCCACTGACTGGCTCTTCATCTAAGAGCAGCTTCTGACTTTCAATCTGCGATTGGGTGTGTGCGGGAATAATTTTTTTCCTGGGTTTCCCACCCCAACACACTTTTTCCCTCCATTTTGGGTCTAGAACTGATGTAGTGATTCGGAAATGCCCTGAGCCCTGCTGATCAGGACTCTGTGCTTCTGATCTGACCCTTTAAAAGGTATATGTTTAATTGGCTGTCTCCATTTGGCATACCTGAACTTCTCTTCCAGGGGATCCTTATCAATAATCATAAGCACTGAATATTCCCTCCCATGTGTGGGGACACCGGAGAATTTCTAACATATATATACATACATACATGTATATCTTTTTGGGTACTGCGTACTTTTAAATTGAATATATATATATATCTCTGAAAGAGACTATTAGTTATAGATTCCTTACCTTAGAATTACCCCTAGGCGTCAGACTGGATCCGGAGAATTTTTCTCAGCAGTACCCCTGGGCGTCGGTAAGTGGCTTCGGTCAACACCGCGTTCGTCGTGGTGGTCGCCGTCGTGACGTTGCGATATCTACTTAGACGCCGCCCATGCGTGCTGCCGTCGGTTCTTAATTTTTCCGCGCCAGCCAGCGCAGATCTGGAGAGAGCAGTACCCTTAGTCACTTTTTGACTAACTATTTTTCGACTTTTGTTGACCTCTTTTTCCTGAGTCTTCCGACTCCTTGTGCACGTAGGGATGTCCCGTCCTCGACCTGGCTTCAAGCCCTGTGACTCCGGACACAAACTGATGTCTGTCACGGACCCGCACCTCGTGTGCCTTTGGTGCCTGGAGCGCGACCATGACCCGAGGTCGTGCTCCGACTGTAGGGCCCTGAACCCGAAGTCTTTGTGTTGGTGGTCCCGAAAGCTTTTGGAGGCCCAGCAGTAGGCTCCGCACCGCTCGAGATCCCCGTCGAGAGGGAGGTCGCGGGACCGGTCGCGGAGTCACCACCACTCATCGAAGTCTTCGGGTAAGTCGAAGCACAAGAAGAAGGCAAAGAAGCACCGTCGCTCTTCGCCTTCTCCCTGTCCGTCGGCTGACGGGACGCGGAAGGTCGTCGCCCTTCGACTCCGCACACGGACCCTGATGGGATGGCTCCGAGCTGCCCTCCCTTCCCGGGAGCCGGAGCGTCCCCTGCCCAGATTCGTGCCTTTTACGAGGCTCTCCATTCCATCTTTGGGCAGCCTGACTCAGCGGCGTGCCTTCGGGCCCTGTGTACTCGGCTGGGGGCTCTAGGCCTTCGAAGCCGGCGGCTCTGGCGCCGCAGGGCCCCCAGGGATCCAGGCCTGGATCCCGATCGGCGCTGGTCAACCTTACAACACCTCCCCTGGCGCCGAATCCAATGACTACACTTTCGCCGCTTCCTACGTCGGTCGTGTCCCCGGCCGGCGTCGACCCCGGCCTCCCCCTCGACATGGACGCCGGACCGACACCAGACCAGCCAGACCAGCTGGAAGAGCCGGACTGGAGAGAGGAGTTGGGTGACGCCAGTGGCCTGGATACGTCCCCAGACCCTGGCATGCTTTCTCCCCCTACCGTGGCTATGGAGGAGGGAGCCTCCTACGCTGTGGTGTTGCATAGGGCTGCCGAGGCCTTGGGCCTTGAGCTTCCTATGGTGGCAGTCAGGACTAACCTCCTGACTGAGGTGCTTCAGCCAGCAGCAGCCTCTTTGGAGCCCCTGCTGCCTTTCAATGAAGCCCTCACGGTCATCCTACTAGGCACTTGGTCCAAGCCCAGCATAGGGGCTCCTGTGGACAGGATGATTGCCCGACGCCACCGCCCAGCTCCGGGCGACCCACTTTTCCTCTCCCAACACCCTACCCCTGAGAGCTTGGTGGTCCAAGCCTCAGCCTCAAAAGGCGCGTTCCCTACTGCTACCCCAGATGGGGAATCCAAGAAGCTGGACCATCTTGGGAAGATGTTTTCTTCTGCCAGCTTAGGACTGCGGTCGGTGAACACCACATGTCTCTTGGGCCGTTATTCTCACGGACTGTACTCTCCTGTGCGCTTGTCGACGGTAGAGACTCAGCAAAGTTCGCCATACGCTGTGGGCTAGACACCGCCGACTTGCTAGGCAGGACGATGTCCACGTGGGTAGCCCTGAGACGCTACGCCTGGCTGCGGTCCACTGGCTTTTCCGGGGATGTCCAATCGACACTTTTGGACATGCCCTTTGATGGCCGTCGCCTGTTTGGCGACAAGGCAGACTACGCGCTCGAGCGCTTCAAGGACTCTAGGGCTACGGCCAGATCCTTGGGCCATGCTACCACCTTGCGACCTGTGCAGTCTGCTTTTCGCCCCTTTCGTGGCTACGGAAGGGGTGCCCCACCACATTCCGCCCAGGGCCACAGGCCTGCTCAAGCTGCTCAGCCTCTGCGCGACCGGGACGTGGGACCCAGCGCCGTGGGTGAGCGGGCCAGTCCACCAGTTCTCCCTCTGCAGCAGCCTCCAAACCTTCCTAGTCCGACCTTTCAGGGCCACCAGTTGCCAGTGGGCGGAAGGATACGCCATCACCTCCCCCACTGGCACAACATCACGTCGGACAGGTGGGTTTTGCAGATAGTCTGAAGGGGCTACTCCCTCCCCTTTGAGACTACCCCTCCATCCATGCCACCAACATTCCATCGCATGTCGGAGGATCACTTGGCCCTTCTCTGCCAGGAAGTCACAGCCCTCTTAGCCAAGGGAGCTATCGAGCACGTCCCTGTCCCAGAAGTAGGTCGTGGTTGTTACTCCCACTACTTTCTGGTGCCCAAGAAGGACAAAGGCCTGCGTCCTATCTTAGATCTCAGGGACGTCAACCGCTTCCTCCGGAATGAGAAGTTCAAAATGCTAACCTTGGCTTAGGTCCTGTCTGCCCTCGACTGTGGAGATTGGATGGTAGCGTGGGACTTGTAGGACGCGTATTTTCATGTCCCTGTCCTGCCTGCCCACCGGCGTTACCTTCGGTTCACGGTAGGCCACAAGCATTTTCAGTTTACTGTGCTCCCCTTTGGCCTTACCAGTGCCCCTCGGGTGTTCACGAAAGTGATGGCGTTGGTCGCAGCTCATCTGCGCAGATCAGGGGTTCCAGTCTTCCTCTATCTCGACGACTGGTCGTTGAAGGTGAGTTCGCCCCAGGCTGTCGTCGCCCTCCTCCAGACTAGGGCGGACCTCCTGCATTCGCTGGGGTTCACAGTCCACGTGCCGAAATCGCAGCTGAACCAGTATCGGAAGCTCCTTTTCATCAGAGCGGTTCTGGACACAGCGCAGTTTTGGGCCTATCCTCCTGAACAGCGAGTCCGGGATATTCGGGCTATGATACCGATGTTCCAGCCTCTATCCCGGGTTTCAGTGAGAATGACCCTGAGGCTGCTGGGCCTCATGGCTGCCTGCATCCTGCTGGTGGATCATGCCAGGTGGCATATGCGGGCTCTGCAGTGGGACCTGAAGTTCCAGTGGGCGCAGCATCAGGGGAATCTTTCTGGTGTCGTCCAGATCTCGGCGGGGACTGCACATCAGTTGCAGTGGTGGCTCACGAACCAGGATTGGGTCAACGGCAGATCCCTTTCCCAACCAGAGTTCAGAGTGGTGACAGACTCGTCACTGCTGGGATGGGGTGGCCACATGGGAGAGGCGGAGATCCGAGGCCTGGGCTCCACATCAACCTTCTGGAGCTCCGGGCGATTCGTCTAGCACTGAAGGCATTCCTTCCTTCTGTCAAAGGAGTGCAGGTGTTCACAGACAACACTTCCGCCATGTGGTACTGCAACAAACAGAATGACGTCTTCACTCGGAGGTGGTGCAAGGTCTCTTTCAGCAGTGGGGAGAGCCTTGGTTAGATCTATTCGCCACCGAAGAGAACGCGCAATGTCAGCAGTTCTGCACGTTGGAATTTCCAAAGCGGCACTCGCTAGGCAATGCTTTTCGTCGAGAGTGGAGTTGTGGTCTTCTATAAGCCTTTCCGCCTATACCACTTCTGCCCAGAGTGCTGAAGAAGATCAAGCGCGACTGGGCCAACGTCGTTTTTGTTGCTCCGGACTGGGCACGAAGGGTCTGGTATCCCGAGCTATTGAACATGGCCATCGATCCTCCGATCAGACTGCCTCTTCGGGAGGATCTTATGTAGCAGCAGCAGGGGACAGTTCTCCACCAGAACCTGTTCAGCCTCCACCTCCTTGTGTGGAGATTGAGCGGCGACAGCCGACAGCCTTCGACCTTCCTCCCGAAGTCTGTAATGTTATCTTGGCAGCCAGGCGTCCCTCTACTAAAACTGTATACGCCCGTAGATGGAACAAATTTGTGGCATGGTGCGCAGCAAAGGCTGTGGATCCCCTTTCTGCCCCCCTTTCTGAGGTTCTCCTGTTCCTGCATTCTTTGGCCCAGCAGGGCTCTGCTCTGGGCACACTTAAAGGCTATCTTTCGGCCATTTCGGCCTTCCTTCGCCTTCCTGATCAGCCTTCTCTTTTCAAGTCCCCTATTGTAAATTGTTTTCTTAAGGGCATTGCACATCTGTTTCCTCCTATTCCTTTCGTAATGCCTCAGTGGGACTTGAATCTTGTTCGGACTTATCTTATGTGCGCTCCCTTTGAGCCTCTACATAATTGTCCTATAAGGCTTCTGACAATCAAAACTGCCTTTCTGGTTGCCATCACCTCGGCTCGCAGGGTGAGTGAGCTCCAGGCTCTGTCTTCAAAGCCTCCTTTCCTTGCTGTTCATCCGGACAAGGTTGTCCTTCGAACCAGGCCTTCTTGTCTCCCCAAAGTGATTACTTCCTTTCATATTGGACAGACCATCACTTTGCCCACCTTCTTCCCGCCCCCACATCCTCCTAAGGAGGAAGAAAGGCTCCACCGTCTGGATCCAAAATGTGCGCTCTCCTTCTATTTGGATCGCACAAAGCGATTCCGGGTGGATGATCAGCTCTTTGTTGGCTATGTGGGCGCCAAGAAAGGTCGGGCTGTGCAAAAACGTACCATCTCTAGGTGGGTCGTCCTTTGCATTAAGACTTGCTATTCCTTTGCAAAGAAGGAACCGCCGGTAGGACTGCACACTCATTCCACCAGGGCGACGGCAGCCACTACTGCTTTGGGACGCGGTGTTCCCCTCCATGACATCTGTCAGGCAGCTACGTGGTCGTCGCTGCACACGTTTACTTAACATTTTTGCCTGGACAGTCCAGTCCGGAGAGACGGCTTTTTTGGCCGTTCGGTTCTCCAGGACTTTCTGGTGTGAACTTGGTTCGCAGACCCACCTCCGGGGTTCGTATTGCTGCGGTATCTATTCTAAGGTAAGGAATCTATAACTAAGTCTTTCAGATGAACAAGTTACTTCCCTTCGGTAACGATATATCTGTAAGAGACCTATATTAGTTATAGATTCCTTACCGCCCCACCCATCCTCCCCGTTCTGAGAACTGACTTCTAGTGTTAGGAACTCCCTTTCAGGGCCCTAGTTTTGTGCACCAGTGGTCAGTGTCTTGCATGGCTCTGCACTTCTGGCGTGGCATGTCATGTAAAAGAACTGACGTCAGCATGCAGGGGCGGCGTCTAAGTAGATACCAGAACGTCACGACGGCGACCATGACGCTGCCAAGTGCTGAGTCGACCGACGCCACCTACCGACGCGCTGGTGTACTGCTGAGAAAAAATTCTCTGTATCCAGTCTGACGCCTCGGGGTAATTCTAAGGTAAGGAATCTATAAATAATATATGTCTCTTACAGATATATCGTTACCGAAGGTCTCATTAAAAAGTATGCAGTACCCAAAAAGACGTGTGTGTGTGTATATATGTTTGTGTATATATTTATGTAAATACATAAATGCAGCCTGAGATGAAGGCTAAAAACTGCCTTCTGTACATTGCATTTCATTCAATAAACCATACATATATTCCAGACTCTATAATTTCTATTAGGAAAAGAAATAGAGTATCTAGTTGAGACAAAAAACAGCCTTTATTGAAATAAAACACTGCAAGGGAAAATGATGGACATTGTTAGCCAATAGGCTAACTATGGAAGAAAACTGGCTCGTGGCTTTAAGGCCGCCATGACCCTCTGTATTCCATCAAGCCTCAGGGGCGACAGTTTGGTCAGTTCCTTTTTCTGGAGTATGGAGCTCCTAGTTTTTTGACTTTTTTGTCAAAATATTCCTTCAGAATTATCTTTCTACTTCACTCGACGTCTTTCACCACCTGGAGTGAAAAACAATTGTTTCCTGACCGGATTTTTCTTTTTTTCTGTCAGACAATGCCTTCCTTGTTTGCCAAATGCCCTTCCTGTGGCAAAAAGAAGGCCACAACAGACACTCATTCTGTCTGCATACTCCGTCTTTCTGAGATGCATTTGCCTGAGTCTTGCCATCACTGTAAAAATCTATCCAGTCGGAATCTGAAGGACTGAGAGAGAACCTGCCTGTATGTTTTTTTGGGAAGGCAGAAGACTTCTACTGAATCCAGAGGAAGATCACCAACCAGGCATGACAAAAGGAGAACCAGATCTACTTCAATAAGTAAGAAGATACCAGTATGTTCTCCATCAGCGTCCGGCTCGATATCGAGGGTGCCCGTGTCGTGCTCCACGTCTGCAGCGGTGAAGAAACGAAGACTGATATTGCGGGACTCAGCGCCGTCAAAATCTACGACTGCGAGAGATAATTGTCACACCGCTCAACGACTGGTAAGAGTCTTTAGGTTGTGTCAACACAACATTCACCGTCTAGCGGCATCAAGGTCTCCGACTTCACAGTGGTTGGCATTGAAGCCCTTGTCGATGTCACAATGTCTCCGTTCGCCGCCGAGGCAAGATTCTCTGATGGCGTCATCTCAATGACTCCAGACGTCTAGGCAAGAACCTCCATCGGTGTCAACCTGATGTCGAGGCACTCGCCCCAGTCGGGGTAGACAAGGCGGTGCTCCGCATTAAGGCGCTCTTCTCAGTCGACACCGACAACACAAAGGTGTTTGGTGTTGAGACATGCCACTCAGTCGGTGTCATGGCGGCAAGAGACTGCGTCGAAGCATGGACCGCCTTCCATGTCTTTCGAAGGCTCCTCCGGCGACACCACAGCATTGCTTGACGTCGGAGCACTCTCCTATGACTCTTAGACAATGTTCGACGTCTCGGAGGCTTTCAGTGTCGACATGCAACTCTCCATCGGCTCCTAGGACACGAAGATGCTCTACGTCGACTCGCTCATCTCCGCCTCTTTCAAGGACACATCGCTCGCCGTCGAGACATCTCACCCCTCTTCCAGGAGAAGGACAACATCTGCCCACACTTAGTCAGTGGCACATGTATCCTGTGCGACGTCTAGGTGCACACCCTTCACAAGATCTCCATCCCCTGTGGAGAAGGCAAAAGAAACAGCAATGCAGGACAGGCCTGCTCCGCTAACTAGCGGGCACCCTTCAGGATGAAGCCACAGATCTCGTCATCAGCCTTCGGTAGCTTCTTTACATTGATCACCCAGGTGGCTGCAGTCAGTGTGTCACTGGCAGGGCCCATCCAAGCATGCACAAGTGGCCCAGGTATCGCTGTTGCCTCTAACCTCTTCCCCACCATCGTTCACCTCTAGCTCGATTGGCGGAGACTGCTTCCTTGTCTCCTTCACGTAGACTGCCTACTGACACAAGACATGGTCTCGCAGTAGAAGTCGTCCTGCTATCAGGCCAAGATCTACTATTCCCGCAGGCATCATTCATTTCCATTACACAGGCAGCGTCCTCTGCGGGTTTCCCAAGTGGATGACAATCTCTTCAACGAGGGGTTGACAAGAGGAGCTAATAAGCTAAACATAGACATGCCTACACCTCCCGCAATGTCATCTGTCATTTTTGAGACTTTGCACCATAGATCTGCTTTGAGGCCCTTGCTGCCTTTAGTACCTGGGCTCCTTCAACCAGTAATGAACATCTTCCTTACTCTGGCTTCCCTTCGGTCAGCTCCAGCGAGGATCCTCACAAAATACAAAGCACCGGCTCAAGAGCCATTATTTTTTAGGGCAGACCATTCGCAGGACTCTGTGATCATTGCTGTGGCTAGAAAGATGCATGCTGTAGCATCTTTGTCCTCCTTTCCACCGGACAAAGAAAGTAAATCCCTAGACTCCTGGGTAAGGAAGATATGGCGCAGCATTACAAAAGATCAGTGGGTCTTAGATACGCTGCAACACTTTTTTCTCTACATTTTTGTTGCCCTACTCCAGCTGTTCCACTGGTAATCATCTGTCATCCGTTAAATATACTTCAGCAAGAGGTATCCACTCTTCTTCAAAAGCCCGCTGTAGAGGAAGTACTCCCTCAACGTGGAAAAGTGGTGTACTCCCGATAGTTCCTTGTGAAGAAGAAAGGTCCAACAGCGCAGTTCAGACCAATGTAGGACCTACGTCCTCCAGTCCATCCGCAGGGAAACATTTCCGATATTGGCTTTCCATCCGATATATCCCCACCTCCATCAAGGGAATTGGATGTGTTCCATCGACCTGCAGGATGCATACTTTCATGTGAAATGAATGAATGAAATGAAAAAGACACTTGTATAGCGCATGGCTACCCGGGGGCCTCCCAGCGCTGGGCTTGACTAGTGACCACTGACAGAGATAATTAGGGAAACAACAGTGTTGCCAATAAACACAAAACATCGGAATTTTCTATGCTTCATGGTGAGGCCCAAGCGTTATCGGTACAAAGTTTTACCCTTTGGCCTCAAGTCGGCTCCACAAGCATTTACCAAGTGCATGGCCATGGTAGCGGCAGCCTTACGACGCAAACAGATTTTCGTCTATCCATACTTAGACGACTGGCTATTAAAGAGCGCCTCTCCTCAGCAGGCGAGGGTCCATTATCAGACATGCTTAAACTCTTCATTTGTTAGGTCTCCACATGAACATTGCCAAGTCGGTGCCCCAGGAGGGCGATCCTCAAGCAGGGATCCACCCACTAGGCACCAGGGAGGGGGGAGCGGCCCCTTGGGCAAGGGCCTTTGCTCCCCCCATAATAATTTGGGCACATTTTGTTTTTCTGCCCCCGGGGGGGGGGGCGGGGCAGAAAGCCCACTAGATACCAGGGATTTTTTTTACACCATAATTAGGGGTGGGGGCTGCCCAATATGGGCATGCCAATGCCCCCACCCCCTCCGGTCGCCAAATGACTGTCTTTTTGCCCCCCTGGGGGGCAGAAAGCCCACTAGATACCAGGGATTTAAAAAAAATTATAATTAGGGGTGGGGGCTGCCCAATATGGGCATGCTAATGCCCCCCCCCCACAAAATTCCAGTCTTTCTGCCCCCCGGGGGGATAAAAAGCACCCTAGATGCCAGGGATTCTTTTTTTTATAGGCCCGGGGTGGGGGCTGCCCGGAATGGACATGCAAATGCCCCCACCCTACCCCCCAAAGAAAACAATAGACTTTCTGCCCCTTCCCTCCCCCCCCAGGAGGCAGATGGGGGCAATAGCCCCTGATCTGCCCGTCCCGGGGGGGGGGGGCAGAAAGCCCACTATGCGCCAGCGATTATGCTGGCTTTTTTATACGCAGGGGTGGGGGCTGACCAGAATGGGCATCCCAATGCCCCTGACCCCCAAAAGAATAGCCACAGTCTTTCTGCCCCCCTCGGGGGCATATCGGGGCAATAGCCCCTGATTTCCCCTTCCCCAGGGTGGCAGAAAGCCCACTAGGCACTGATTTTTTTCGGAATGTGCCTACCTGTGGATTTTGGGTCCTAGCGCAGCCGGCACCTAGAGAAACATAGCAAACCTATATATTTTTGAAAACTAGACACTGAGGGGAATCCAGGATGGGGTGACTTGTGTGGCTCTCACTAGGTTCGGTTACTCAGAATTCCTTGCAAACCTCGAACTTAGTTAAAAAAAAAAAAAAAAAAACATTTTCCTCACATTTCGGTGATGGAAAGTTCTGGGATCTGCATGGATCCACAAACTTCCACCCACCACGCATTCCCCAAAGTCTTCCGAGAAAAATAGTACCTCACTTGTGTGGGTAGGCCTAGTGCCCGCGCCAGGAAACGGCCTAAAACGCAACGTGGACACACCACATTTTTACAGTGAAAGCTGACTTTTTTTTTTTTTTTTGCAAGGTGCCTAGCTGTAGATTTTGAACCGTAGCTCTGCAGGCACCTAGGGAAACCTAGCAAGCCTATACATTTTTTAAAACTAGACACGCAGGGGAATCCAGGATGGGGTGACTTGTCTGGCTCTCACCAGGTTCTGTTATCCAGAATCCCTTGCAAACCTCAAACTTTGTAAAAAAATAAATAAAAAAACACATTTTCCTCATTTCTGTGGTGGAAAGTTCTTAACTGTGTGGATCCACAAAATTCCACGACCCCCGCATTCCCCAAAGTCTTCCGAGAAAAATGGTACCTCACTTGTGTGGGTGGGTCAAGTACCCGCGACAGGCAAGGGCCCAAAACCTATTGAGGCGACATCAAAATGACCCATCTCAAAACAACCTGGTTTTGCAAGGGGGGTCCCATGAGTTTTTGGCCCCAGGCTAGGCGGCCATCTAGGGAAACCTACCAAGCCCACACATTTCTGAAAACTAGACACCCGGGGGAGTCCAGCGAGGTATGGCTTGCGTGGATCCCCCAACGTTTTCCTACCCAGAATGCCCTGCAAACCTCAAATGTAGCTAAAAAAAAATCACTTTTTTATAAAATTTCTGGGTTTCCCTAGGTGCCGGCAGAGCTAGGGTTCAAAATCTACAGCTAGGCACTTTGCAAAAAAAGGGTCAGTTTTCACTGTAAAAATAAAGTGTCCACGTTGCGTTTTGAGCCATTTCCTGTCGCGGGCACTAGGCCTACCCACACAAGTGAGGTACCGTTTTAATCGGGAGACTTAGGGTAACACAGAATTGTAGAGCAACTGTTATTACCTATTGACTTTCGATGCATTTCTGCCTTCCAAATAAAAGACAATGTGTAAAAGTCATTTTGAAAAATCACCTATAATTCTCATGCTAGTATGGGTACTCACAATTTCGGAAATGTGCAAATATCTACTGTTTCTAAACTCTATATTTTGTTCCAATTTCAGAAATACATAGGTGTCTTTCATACCGATTTTTCCATGTATATATTTTCCCAAATTAATTGCTATATACCCGGTACATAATAAAAAACCATTGCAAGACGCTGCTCAGTTATTGGCTCTGGGTTCGTCGGGTTCTTGGTGAACCTACAAGTCCTATATATCCCCACAACCAGAAAGCTGTCCTAATTAGAAGAAGTTACAGGTGAAAACGTTGACACAAATGGCTGTTTTTTTCAACTAATTTTCAATTTTTCCTATATTCAACAGTTAGTTTCTATAAAGAAACCTTGAAGGATCTACACAAATGACCCCTTGTTGAATTCAGAATTTTGTCTACTTTTCTAAAATGTATAGCTTTCCAGGATCCATTATTGCTTTCATACCCATTTCTACCATTAACTGGAAGGAGGTTGAAAGCACAAAAAATAGCAAAAATAGGCCATGTCCCAGAAAAATGCCAAAACTGTGTAAAGTTTTGGTTTTCTGACAAGTCTGCTTGTCCCTGAAAGCTGGGAAGATGGTGATTTCAGCACCACAACCCCTTTTTTGATGCCATTTGCAGGGAAAAAACCAGACGCTTTCATCTGTAGCCCTTTTTTCCAAAACAAACCAAAATGTAGCTGTATTTTGGCTAATTTCTGGGTCCCCTCCAGGGGAATCCACAAACCCTGGGTACCTTTAGAATCCCCATGATTTTGGAAGAAAAGGAAGCAAATTTGGCGTGGATACCTTATGTGGTCAAAAAGTTACAGGGGCCTAAGCGCGAACTACCCCAAATAGCCAAAAAAAGGCTTAGCACAGGGGGGGAGAAGGCCTAGCAGTGAAGGGGTTAAGATATCATCTTTACTGTACTGCAGTAGAGGACCGCCCTGCTGACCTTGGACCTGGAGAGAGAGAGGGGCTGCACCATAGTTGGACTGCACCTACTCTTTGGGTAACAATGAGAGGACTGTGTCTTAGTTGTCGTGCTCAAGGATAAGTCATTACCCAAGCCCGACAAAAAAGAGACTCCAAGAGTCAGTTGGCTGACTTCCTGTTCCAGCTCAAGGACCACAAAAGCTGGAGAAGCCTTCTTGTGCTTGTTTGTTGCCCACTTAATCGGTTTTTTGCTCACTGCAGCAGTGCAGCATGGGAGACCGGCCCAAAGCTCAAAAGTTGCACTAGAGTCTTCCGGACCCGGGAAAGCCATCAGAGTTCATTTTGATCACCCAGAAGGAGAGTTATCGCCAGATGAGGGGAACCACTGGTTTCGTTGTGACTGGGGACTGGTAGTTAAGTGGCAACTTGACTTTTGCAGGACCATAGTACTTCGAGGGACCTCGACCCCTGCGGGCGAAGTCGCCCCACCAGGACAGTGGACTGAGGAGTAGCCCCTGCAAGTGCCCTCGTTGACTGGACAGCACCATCGGCATCCTTCAGCATCCTATATCCGGACCACTCTATAGAAGTCAATGGCAAGTTGCCATTAATACTGGAACTGGACTGGAGACTGCTTCCTCCTTGAGGTAACTGTCGTTTGGGACTTTTAGTCCCCCTGACCTGCTCCCTGCCGGCCCAAAGTAACTGAAGTGACTGCGTTCAACTTGGATCAAGATTTCTTGAGAAAAGTGTGGTGATAAATTTGTTGAATTTGCCAGTGCTTGTTTGTGGTTGAGTGAAAAGCTTTAATTTACTGAGTCTTTAAGTATTTAAATCTCCGGAACCCTACAGTGGATCTTCTTCATTTTGGTGTCTATAAATTCATAAAAATAGTCTATTTATATAATTTGTAGTCGAATATCCTCAGAATTGTCTTTTTCTTGTCCAGTTGTCCTATGGTTTGACAAACGAGCCTGACTACACTCAAGGTATTGAGTGTATTACACAGCGAGTCCTCACAACCATGTCAAGTAATAACCAGTTTGCTAATCTGGGGGAGCCGGATAACTGAAGTCGTATTCTTCACCAGTTGCTAGCAGGGATTCTCGAACCTCTGAAAGTGTGACACAGTTTTGTACCTCTTGTCAGGTATGTGCTCGGTCGCCGTTGTATGCACAGAGGTTGCTGCAAGAGAGTTCCTGTTATGACTTCGGGTGAACTGTTAAAGGTAGAAGCATTGGTAGAGGAGGAGGATGTCTAAGACATCTCAGACTAAACAGGCATGCTCCAATGCAAACACAGCTCCACAACTCTTTTGTTTTTATGTATTAATTGGTTTGTTGTTAGCAGTAACAAAAGGTACAATACCAGCCAGATATTGGTACATGGAACAGTTTGGTATATGTAGACATGACACTCTCCAATCCCAGACATAGCAAAAACAGAAAAACATCACATGTTGCGAAATCCAGTGCTACAGTCAGAAGGATCCTCTACCAATGCAGACTAAGGTACTGGGCAGCGAGGATAGTTGATTCGCATAGATGCTGTTGTGACACTGAAGTGAGGGCAGATACCTGTACAGCAGTGTCGCAGTTCATTAGATACAAACAGAATGGTACCATATATCTTTGGGTGGAGGGAAGTTCTAGATTGAAGCTCTGCATATGTTTCTATCTGTTCATTGCAGTAGGTGAGATCTGATAGCTGCATGGTTTGGTGATCTGCCTTCTGCCCCAGTGCTTGGCACCAGATGCTTGTCCAACAATAGTGAAAGGGCCACCAATTCTCTAGTCTTTTGATAGGGGGTATGCCCAGTCCAACAGTGCAACTTTAGGGTCTAAAGCCATAGTTTTGCTTATTATTGTGTAGGTGGTTTGTATAATCTCCTTCCAGAATTAATATATTTTCAGACAATTCCAAGCTAAGCGCACTAAGCCCCACTCTAGTCCTCTGCAACGCATACAGTGTGAGTCAGGACTCGGGCCCCTGTTTTCCAAGGCTGTGTGGGGTGTGATACATTTTGTGTAGATAATGAAAATGAAATAAAAGGAATCAACTGCTATGTGACAATGCCACCCTTGGAGTACAGATTTTCCAGTCTTTGTCTGATAGTGGGATTTGCAGCTCTTTTTTACATTTATGCTTCAAGGAAAACCTGGATGGCTGTGACACTGCCTGTGCAGAGTTGTATAGATTTGTTAGCAGGTGTTTGGGTGAAGTCACATCTAGCGACTGCTCCAGTGGATCTAGAACAGGTGGCTCGTTTGGGAAAGTTTTAGTGATGAATTTATTTAATCGTAGCTTTAACTCCATGGTAAAGGCAATTATCCAGTAGTTTGTCTGAGGGTTGATTCGAGAACATAGTTGTCTATTAAATCACCGTTTGTATATAGGTCACCCCATGTTGTGATATGTAGTTTTGATAGTTGAGCTAGTGCCTTTTTTTCGCAGGTCAGAGTAATGTTTGGATGCTCTGATAAGGGGGTTGAGGGTGAGTAGAGTCCTCCTCTCTATTATAGTCTTTGAGCATGTCTGAGCAGCACCTGCCTGTCCGGAAAATTTGTGTTTTCATTGGGATGGAAAATTCACGGTCAGTTTCCACTACTAAGTTTGAGGGTGGAACCAGTAGAACGCATGGTGCAGATGTGCACACAGGTAGTACAATTCAAGGCCAAGTGCAGCTAAACCTCCCCAAATGAAGGGTAAACGTAATATTTCTCAATGGAGCCTGGGTCTCTAACCTGCCCAGGTGAACCTAATCAACATGAAACCTAATGCGAGATAAAATGATCTGGTCAGTGAAATAGGACTGTTGAGGACATTTTATAGCATTTGTGGGAGTATGATCATCCTCCCCAGTGCAATTCTTCCTGCCATAGATAAGAGCTTGAACCATCTGTCTATTTTCTTTTAACTGAGACCATCAAACTTTATGAACTTTCAGAATCAGATTTAGACTTATCAGAGGGTTATGTAGGCAAAGGGTCATATAATCTGCATACAGGAATACCAGAAATTTGCGAGAAGTATAGCAATGAACATATTCAGAGTAGTGTTGCTAAAGTTTGCCTCTCACTGACGTCTGCACCTGCACAAATAAAATTGGGTATATGGGCACCCTTCATGCGTCCTCCTGTTGATCGGATGGGCTCTCTGAGTAGACCATTTTGTCGGGCTGTGGTGCTTGTGTACAGTAACTGTACTCAAATTATAAAGGAAGCTGGTAGGCCCATGTGTTGAAGGATAGCAAACAAGTAGGGTCATTCGATTGAATCAAATGCCTTAGTGGCATCCAAAAAGATTGCTGCTGCATTGAGTTATGGGTCAAACTGATGGAGGACCGCGAATAGAGTATGCAAATTGTGGTTCATGGAGCAGCCTGGTACAAAGTGCCCCTGATGAGGGAGTGCAGGCTTTGGGGGCAAAGGAAGCAGCCTGTTGGCTAGTAATTTGGCCAGTATTTTGATGTCTCAATTTATAAGCGACAGTAGTCTATACAAATCATACTGATCATGAGATTTGCCTTGTTTAAGAAGGGTGATCAGTAGTGCCTCCTGCATAGTGGGGTAGAGGTGGTAATTTTTTTATATTGTAACTTTCTTCAAATAAGGCCATTAAAAAGGGTGATAGGAAATCAAAATATTCTTTGTAAAACTCTGCCGGCAGTCCATCCAGTCCTGGAGCCTTGCCCGCAGAAAGGCTACTGATCATGGATTGTATCTCCTTGATGATCGAGAATAGTTGATTTAAGTACTTGCATCTTGAGTCACTTAGCCAGGCAGTGGCAGTATTGTGTAAGTAATCAGTGCGGTAAGAAGTGTGTTGGGAGTCAGTCAAATAGAAGTATCTGAATCCTTGTGTGAGGTCCTACGCCTCCCATCGGGGGAGCCTATTGCGTCAAAGCATGTAGTGTAATTTCTAGTCCAGGGTTTCTTGAATAAGTTGGCTAGGGATCTGCCTGGATGCTTGCTTTCCCCGTAGTGCTGTGCCACTGCGTGTTTACCCCGGCTGTTCACTTCCCTTAGGGCCACATAATTCTACTGGCATAATTTATTTTCCAGACCCTTGATCTGAAGTTCATGGGTGCACATATGATGACTCAGCATTTTGAGATCCCCTCACTGATTAGCACTTTAGAGACCACAAATCACTTTTTTAAAGGCCTCCTATACCATGCTAAACTCTGATACTGAGCCAATGTTGGTTTGAAAGTATTCCCGAATTTCCTGACCCAGCTCAGTTCGGAACATAATTGATCTCTAAAGCGTCTCAGAGTCTCTATAGTCTGATTGTCGACAGCGACTCTGGGAACCTGTAGTTGCACCATGAGCAGTGCATGGTCTGAAAAGGTTTAAGCAATATGTTGTGTGTCAGTAACCAACATCGCGGGTGGATATCCAGTTGTCCATTCTGGACCATTATGCATGGACCGAGGATGCCAACTTACCTTTTTTAGTTGGCATGCTGAATACACCAAATATCTGCTAAGCTATGATCTATCGATATAGCTCCCATCGCTGCTCCCTGATTGTGTCTGGCTGTGCTCGACGACCTATCCAGTCTAGTATCAAAGGCTACATTAAGATCTCTGTCAAGTGTGATGTTTTTGCCCATAAGTCTGCCTTGCACGGCGACAAACCTACCCTGTCCATTGTTAATGGTTCGTAAATGTTGGTAGTGAGTCCATTGCTTTATTAATTTAGCAACGCCATGGGAATATGAGGAAGCATAAACATATGCTCCCCATCTGGTTGAACGGATCTTTTCAGCGAGCTTGGTAAGGTATGTCTTCTGCAGGAATGCTATTGAAATATCGTGTTGCACCAGGTCATGCATTTGTGAGGGCTGTTCAGCTTTCTGACATGCCATGTTAGGAGATTAAGTGAGGGCTTTAGCTTATGTATATTAGAGGGATATAGTCTTTATGTTGGTAGGAAAGAGTTTGGGGTGACGGGACAATGTGATTGGAGCGGGTACAGCTGTGTGATGGCAAGTCATGGCGTAAGGGATATATTACGTGTGTACCATTAAACTAACCAGCCACCCCAGCCAGTCAGTGAATCATTTATTAGAAAAGATGCAACAAATAAAACAAAGAATCAAACCAATATCGTCAATATAACGGCCACTCTGGCACGCTGACGTTAGTTCTTTTCTTTCCGCGTCAGCCAGCGCCAATCCGTTGAAGAGAGCTACCCCCTGTCCCTTTTTGACAGTTTTTTTGACCTTTTGTCGACTCTTTTTGGTGTGTGGGATATCCAGGAGTAAGACTTTGGGTTCAAGCAATGCGGCGCCTGTCACAGCACCTTGTCGGTAACGGACCCCCACCTCGTGTGTCTCTGGTGCCTGGAGCACGACCACGACATGAAGTTGTTCTCCGATTGCTGGGCCATGGCGCCGAAGGCTTTGAGGGAGTGGTTCCTGAAGCTGCTCGTGGCCCAGCACGCACCGAGGAGGTCGCCTTGTCGATCTCGCTCCCGGTCCCGATATCAAGCATGCTTCGACTTCGCCCCGTCCGCCTCGCGGCGAGACTGTGGAGCCTCGGCGTTCTAGGCCCCGTTTCGCAGAGCAGGCACCTGGGTCGACTCCGCGTCTTACTCCCTCTCTGGGAACAGGAGCGACCCCCGCCCAACTTAAGGAATTGTACGACACCATGTTTGCCGTGTTTAGGTACGCCTTCGGGCGCCGCAGGCCCAGGTGAAGGAGATCCCGTAGGTCTCACACCTTTGGCTCTGGCACCATGGCCTCCTGTTGGACCGGTTCCTATGTCTGGATCGGCGCTGGTCGCACCTCCACAGCGACCTTCCCCAGCACCGCATCTGATGCCAAGGTTTCCAGGGCCCGTCGGTGGCGCCTCCCTCATCCTCATTCCAGACGATACGAAGCTGGTCTGGCGTCCACCAAGGCTGGAGCTGTACAGCTTCATACCGTCTAACCAGCCCCTTTCTGAAGGTTTAGGGTTGGACGAAGAGGATTAGGAGGGGGAGCAGGATCCCTTAGAAATCCTGCAGCCCCAGGACATGCACTGGTCTGAGGAACTGGGTGATGCCAGTGGCCTGGACACCTCCCCAGATTCTGGCATGCTGTCTTCCCCCGAACCTGGCTACAGAGGAGGGGGTGTAGTTTGCTATGGTGGTGTGTAGGGCTGCGGAGGTCCTTGACCTGCAGCTTCCTACAGTGGCGGTCAAGACAAATGTCTTGACGGAGGTCCTGCAGCCTGATGTCTGCTCACCGGAACCCTTGCGGCCTTTTAACGAGGCCTAAATGGACGTTCTTCTGGGCACCTGGTCCAAACCCAGCACAGGGGCTCCTGTGAATAGGACGTTTGTCCGCCGCCATCGACCTGCACATGGTGGCCCAGTTTTCCCAAAGCTTGGTGGTCCAGGCTTCCACTTCCAGTGGCGTGTTCCCTTCCGCCCCTCCGGGCAGGGAATCCAAGCGGCTGGAGACCTTTGCGAAGAGAACTTTTTCTCTTCCACCAGCCTCTCATTGCGGTGGTGAACACTGCATGCTTTTTGGGCAGTTACTCCCATTCTATATGGGATACGGTTGCGCAGGTGCTGCCTAGGATGGCGCAGGAGGACCGGATCCTGAGCTCCCAAGCTAGAGCAGACGGAAGAGATGCAGCAAAGTTCGCCATTTGCTGTGGCTTAGACACACCGGACTCGCTGGGCAGATCGATTTCTTTGACGGTGGCCATCAGGCGCCACGCCTGGCTGAGGCTGTCTGGCTTTTCGGGGGATGTCCAGGCAAACCTCATGGATGTGCCTATTGATGGCTCACTTCTCTTCGGAGACAAGGCTGACGCATCGCTTGAGCGCTTCAAGGATTCGCGGGCTACGGCAAAATCCTTGGGCCTCAGTACTACACCCCGGCCTGCGTCTGCTTTTCGCTCCTTTTGTGGCTACGGAAGGGGCTTTCAACCGTGCCAACCCTATTCCAGCCAGCGGGTTCTGCAAGTTTATCAACTTCTGCGGGGCCGTGCCCGCGGTTCATCCCTTCCTCGAGGGTCAGGAGGCCAGAAGTCGAGCCAAGCCACCATCCCCTCCTCCACCACTAAACCTTCCTAGGCCAGTCCTTCATGAGCGTCTAGTGGGTGGCAGGATACGCCATCACCTCCACCACTGCTTTGACATCACCTCGGACAGGTGGGTGTTGCAGATAGTCCGAAGGGGATACTCCCTCCCCTTCGAGACTACCCCTCCCTCTATGCCTCCAACTCCCGATCGGCTGACGGAGGATCATGTCTCGCTACTCCGCGAGGAAGCCAAGGCTCTCTTGGCCAAGGGAGCTATAGAGAGGGTTCTCGGGCCAGAGAGAGGCTGTGGTTGCTATTCCCACTATTTCCTGGTTCCAAAGGAGGACGGAGGCCTCTGTCCTATCCTCGACCTCGGAGCCCTCAACTACTACCTCAAGGAGGAGAAATTCAAGATGCTCCCTCTGGCTCAGGTACTGTCTGCCCTAGACCCTGGAAACTGGATGATAGTGTTGGACTTGCAGGACTCCTATTTCCACATTCCCGTCCTGCCGGCCCATCGTCGCCATCTGTGGTTTACAGTGGGAGAGGAGCACTTTCAGTTTGCTCTGCTCCCCTTTGGCCTCACCAGCGCCCCACGGGTGTTTACCAAGGTGATTGCGATGGTCGCAGCTCATCTGCGGAGATCAGGGTTTCCAGTCTTCCCCCATCTCGATGACTGGTTGTTGAAGGGAGGCTCGTCCCAAGGGGTAGTCTCCCATCTCCAGACTACAGTGAATAACTTGCATTCGCTGGGGTTCACTATCAGCGTGCCGAAGTCACACCTGACTCCCTCTCAGACGCTCCCCTTCATCAGAGCATTTCTGGACACTGTGCAGTTTTGGGCTTATCCTCCTGAGAGGTGAGTCCAGGATATTCGGGCTATGATACCGATATTTCAGCCTCTATCCTGGATTTCGGTGAGAGTGACTGAGGCTGTTGGGCCTCATGGCCTCTTGCATCCTTCTTGTGGCCCGTGCCAGATGGCACATGCGGGCTTTGCAATGGGACCTGAAGTTCCAATAGGTGCAGCATCAGGGAAATCTCACCGACCTGGGTCAGATCTCGGAGGGCACGGCGAAAGACCTGCAGTGGTGGCTATCAAACCGCGATTGGGTCCGAGGCGGACCCCTCCCTGTTCCATCCAGACCTCAGTAGTGACTGATGCGTCCCTTCTGGGATAGGGCGGGCATCTGGGAGAGGTGGAGATCCGAGGACTCTGGTCTCCGGCGGAGGCCCGGCTTCATATAAACCTGTTGGAGCTTCAGGCGATCCGGCTGGCACTAAAAGCTTTCTTGCCGTCTATCAATGGTTGGCTAGTTCAGGTGTTCACGGACAACACGACCGCCATGTGGTACTGCACCAAGCAAGGCGGGGTGGGGTTGTGGATCCTGTGTCAAGAGGCTTTGCGTCTCTGAACTTGGCTGGAACAGCAGGGCATTTCCCTGGTGGTTTAGCATCTGGCCGGTTCTCTGAACGCCAGAGCAGACAAACTCAGCTGAAGGTGCCTAGCGGATCATGAGTGGCGTCTCCATCCGGAGGACTCTTTTTCAACAGTGGGGAGTGCCTTGGCTAGATCTGTTCGCCTCCGTAGAGAATGCGCAATGTCAGTAGTTTTGTGCGCTGGAGTTTTCAAGGCGGCTCTCCTTCGGCAACGCTTTTCATCGCAAGTGGAGCTCTGGCCTCCTGTACGCCTTTTCGCCCATACCACTCCTACCCAGAGTGCTCAAGAAGATCAGGAGCGACCGGGCACAAGTCATTCTTGTGGCTTCACAATGAGCACGGAGAGTCTGGTATCCCGAGCTTCTGGCAATGAGCATTGATCCTCCAATTAGGCTGCCCCTTCGTTAAGATCTCCTGTTGCAGCAGCATGGGAGGGATCTCCACCCGAACCTGTCCACTCTCCGACCCGTGCGTGGAGATTGAGAGGCGACAGCTGACCGCTTTCGACCTTCCTCCCGAAGTCTGTGAGGTTATTCTGGCTGCCAGACGTCCCTCCACTTAGTCGATATACGCCTGCTGATGGTCCAAATTTTGTAAATAATGCGCAGAACGGTCCATTGACCCGCTATCTGCATCCTTATCTGATTTCCTACTGTTCGTACTTTCCTTGGCCCAGCAGGGCTCTGCTCTGGGCACCTTGAAGGGCTATCTTTCGGCCCTTTCCTCTTTTCTTCACTGCCTGATCAGCCTTCTCTTTTCAAATCCCTTCTGGTGCAGAGATTCTTGAAGGTGTTAACCCACTTGTTTCCCCCTTCACCCTTTATTATGCCACAGTGGGACCTTAATTTGATTCTGACCTTTCTGATGTGTGCACCGTTTGATCTGCTGCACAACTGTCCTCTACGGCTGCTCACCATCAAAATAGCATTCTTAGTGGCAATAACCTCGGTCAGGAGGGTGAGCGAACTGTAAGCACCGTCATCACAGCCTCCTTACATGACTGTCTTTCCGGATAAAGTGGTGCTCCGTACAAGGGCATCTTTTCTACCTAAGTTGGTAACATCCTTTCATATGGGGCTGTCCGGTTACTCTACCCACTTTCTATGCACCTCCGCACCATTCCAAAGAAGAGCATCTCCATCGTCTGGACCCAAAAGGAGCGTTATCGTTCGACCTCGATCGAACCAAAGAGTTCCGGGTGGGTGTCCAACTGTTTATAGGGTACGCGGGTGCAAAGAAAGGGCGTGCTGTCAAAAAGAGGACTATATCCCGCTGGGTTATCCTCTGTATCAAAATCTGTCACGCCTTAGAGAAGAAGGATCCTCCTGAATGGCTTAGAGCCCATACCATTAGGGCAAAAGCGGCCACCATGGCTCTCTAGCGTGGTGTTCCTGTTTCAGGTATCTGCCAAGCGGCCACGTGGGCATCGCTGCACACGTTTGCCAGACACTACTGCCTGGATTCCCAGGTTCGCAGAGAAGGCCTGTTTGGTCGCTCTGTCTTGCAAGACTTCCTGGTCTAAACAGATCTGCAGTCCCTCCGGGGATAAAATTGCTTGGGTATCTGTTCAGAGGTAGGGGATCTGCGGCTAGATAGGTCTATCAAATGGACAGGTTACTTGCCTTCGGTAACGCCTTATCTGGCAGAGACATGATCTAGCTGCAGATTCCTTACCGGCCCACCCATCTTCCCCACACTGCGGATTGGGTCTAATATCGAGGGCTTTTCCCTTCAGGGCCCTAGTTGCCTTTTCTAACACACCACAGTCAGTCTCTTCATGGCTCCGTGCTTCTGGCGTGGAAAGTCTTGAAAAGTACTGACAGCATGCCGGAGGGGCGGTTATATTGACAATGTGGACGTCACGACGATGACGAACACGACACCTATGACGTCACGTGAAGTCGACCTACGCCACCTACCGGCGCGCAGGGGTACTGCTATCAAAAATCTTCCGGATCCAGCCTGACGCCTGGAAGTTCAAATGTAAAGAATAGAAAGGTACGGAATCTGCGGCTTGATCATGTCTCTACCAGATAAGGCGTTACCGAAGGTAAGTAACTTGTCCGATAGGAGGATATTCTCGCTTCGCCGCCTGGACAGTCTGGAAAGGATGTGACCCACTAGCCCTGGCAGTTTAAGTTCCTTTTTTCATGCACCATTGTTAGCCCTACATCCTGGTCTCTGTATTTTCACAGCCTGGCAATTATGGGGTGTGCCGGGCACCAGGCATAGGTCTTGGTGACAGCGCCCTGTGAGTACGCTCCACCACTTACTGGTGAGAGAGATTGTTAGCACAAGGATCGTGGTTAGTAGGTTCTCCTCAAAATCTTGGTCTTCTTTCTTTGTCTTGATCATGGAGAGGATCTTCTCCATGTTAAGGAGTCTCTTCTTCTGTCATTTCTATGCAGTCTTCCACTTCTGAAATGCGTGGTTTAGCTGTGTCTAGCCTTGACGCATGTTTATCTAGCTTGGTAGATATATTATCTGAAAAACACGTAGTGATGGATTCCTTACCTTAGAATTACCCCCAGGCGTCAGACTGGATCCGGAAAGTTTTCGTCAGCAGTACCCCTGCGCGTCGGAAGGTGGCGTCGTGCTGCTCCGCGTCCGTCGTTGGCGTCGTGGTCGCCGAGGACGTCGCGGCAGCTACTTAGACGCCGCTCTCGCGCGCTGACGTCAGTTCTTTCTTTTTCCGCGCCAGCAAGCGCAGATCCGGAGAGAGCGGTACCCCCAGTCATTTTTTGGACGTGAGTTTTTTTAGGCTTTTTTGTCTTTTTTTTCGAGTCGATCGACTCCTGGTGGCGTAGGGATGCCCGGCTTCAAGTCTTGCGGGGACTGTCATCGCATGATGTCGGTGACGGACCCGCACCGCGTGTCTCTACTGCCTCAGACGCGACCACGACCCCAAGTCGTGCCCCGACTGCCGGGCCATGGCACCGAAGTCTTTGCGGGAGCGGTCCCGAAAGTTGCTTGAAGTCCGGCAGTCGGCTCCGCGCCGCTCAAGGTCCCGGTCCCGTGGGAGGTCGAGGGACTGGTCACGGAGCCATCACCATCGTTCGTCGGGATCGAAGTCTTCGCACTCGGGGTCAGGTAAGGCGAAGCATCACAAGAAGTCGAAGAAGCGCCATAGCTGTCCGACTTCCCCTCACCCGTCATGGCTGAGGGTGCGGGTGGTGCCTCACCCGCGGCTCTGGCGGAGCCTACGCAGTCGCCCTTCCTGGGTCCGTCGGCGACTCCGGCCCAGCTGCAGGAATTTCTGTCAGCCATGGCCCGCCTCTTTGGGCCGCCGCGCCCCGCCGGCGCGCCTTCGAGCCCCGCGGGCCCGACTGGGGGTCCTCGCCCTTCACTGTCGGCGGCTCCGGCATCGCTGTCTGCTCCGGCCCCGGCACCACAGGGCCCCCATAGATCCAGGCCTGGATCCCGGTCGACGCCGGTTGACCTTGTAACACCTCCACCGACGTCGACCCCCACCGGCACCACCTCCGACGTCGCACGTGGCACCGGACGACGTCGGCCCCGGTTTCAGCCCTGATGTGGAGCCGGAACGGCGTCGCACAACGCCGATGCCGATGGGACCCTTCTTTCCCTATGTCCAACCTCCGTATTTTCGGCCTGTACATCAGCCTTCGGAGGAAGGGGAGGACTGGGAGGGGTCTGAGGACCCTCTTGCAGCTCAGTGCGAGTATGACCCGGACTGGGCAGAGGAGCTGGGGGATGCCAGTGGTCTTGACACCTCTCCTGACCTTGGCATGCTAACTCCTCCTACCGTGGCTACAGAGGAGGGTGCTAGTTACGCAGTGGTGTTGCGTAGGGCGGCTGAGGCTCTACACCTCCAACTCCCTACAGTGGCCGTCAGGACTAACCTCTGCGGAGCCACTGCTGCCTTTTAATGATGCACTTTCTGATGTTCTTTTGGGCACCTGGTCCAGGCCCAACACAGGAGCTCCTGGGGGTAGGAACGTGGTACGACGCCATCGCCCGGCCCCAGGCGACCCCCTTTTCCTCTCCCAACACCCCACCCCTGAGAGCTTGGTTGTCCAAGCCTCCACGTCCCAAAGCGCATTCCCTACCGCACCCCCGGATAGGGAATCCAAGAGACTGGAACAGTTTGGGAAGAAGATTTTTTCTTCCGCCAGTTCAGGGCTGCGGTCTGTGAACACCGCATGCATCTTGGGCCGTTATTCCCACTCTGTGTGGGATACGGTGGCCCAAGTGCTGCCTCAGTGTCCGGAGGAGGCCCGGACAGTGCTCTCTCAGGCTATTGCTGAAGGGAGAGATGCAGCAAAGTTCACAATTCGATGTGGCCTTGACACCGCCGACTCGCTGGGCAGAGCGATTTCCACGACGGTGGCGCTCCGTTGCCACGCCTGCTGAGGACTACTGGCTTCTCTGGGGATGTCCAGAACTCACTCATGGACATGCCCTTTGATGGCATTCGCCTTTTTGGCAACAAGGCGGATAGTGCGTTGGAGCGTTTTAAGGACTCACGGGCTACGGCCAAGTCCTTGGGCCTTTCGGCCACTCGTCCTCCTCCGCCTTCTGCATTTTGCTCCCTTTGTGGCCATGGAAGGGGCGCCCGACACGTTTGCTTCAGAGCCACAGGCCTGCGCAGCAACAGTCCCAGCGTGGCCGCGGACGTGTGACCCGCCGAGGTGGGTCAGGGGGCCAGCGGGCGGGTCAGTCCACCTCCACCCCGGCCACCACTTCCTCCAAACCTCCCTAGTCCGGTTTTTCAGACCCATCAAACGCCAGTGGGTGGCAGGATTCGCCATCACCTCCCCCACTGGCGCACTATCACTACGGACAGGTGGGTTTTACAAATAGTCCGAAGGGGCTACTCCCTCCCCTTCAAGACTACTCCTCCAGCCATGCCACCCCAGTACCACCGCATGTCGGGGGATCACTTGGCACTTCAACAGGAAGTTGTTGCCCTCTTGGCCAAGGGGGCCATCGAGCGCGTTCCTGCGCCAGAAGTAGGTCTTGGTTGTTACTCCCACTACTTTCTGGTGCCCAAGAAGGACAAGGGCCTGTGTCCTATCTTAGACCTCCGGAACGTCAATCGCTTCCTCTGGAAGGAGAAGTTCAAGATGTTAACTCTGGCTCAGGTCTTGTCTGCCCTCGACCCTGGAGACTGGATGGTAGCGTTGGATCTGCAGGACTCATGTTTCCATATTCCCATCCTGCCGGCCCACCGGCGTTACCTGCGGTTTACAGTAGGCCACGAGCAATTTCAGTTTACCGTGCTCCCCTTTGGCCTTACCAGCGCCCCTTGGGTGTTCACGAAAGTGATGGCGGTGGTCGCAGCTCATCTGCGCAGATCAGGGGTTCCTGTCTTCCCCTATCTCGACGACTGGCTGTTGAAGGCGGGATCGCCCCAGGCAGTCGTCTCCCACCTCCAGACTACGGCCGACCTCCTGCATTTGCTGGGGTTCTCCATCAATGTGCCGAAGTCGCACCTGATTCCCTCTCAGAAGCTCCTCTTCATCGGAGCGGTTCTGGATACGACGCTCTTTCGGGTCTTTCCTCCTGAACGGCGAGTCCAGGATATTCATTCTCTGATTCCGATCTTTCGGCCTCTATCCTGGGTTTCATGGCCTCATGGCCTCCTGCATCCTGCTGGTCGATCATGCCAGATGGCATATGCGGGCTCTGCAGTGGGACCTGAAGTTCCAGTGGGCGCAGCATCAGGGGGGCCTGTCCGAGTCTGTCCAGATCTCGGAGGGCGCTGCACGACAGTTGCAGTGGTGGCTCACAAACCGGCATTGGGTCAATGGCAGATCCCTCTCCCTTCCCCAACCGGAGCACACAGTGGTGACGGATGCGTCCCTCCTGGGATGGGGCGGCCACATGGGAGAGGCGGAGATCAGAGGCCTCTGGTCTCCGGCGGAGTCCAGGCTCCATATCAACCTTCTGGAGCTCCGGGCGATCCGACTTGTACTGAAGGCATTCCTTCCCTCTGTCAAGGGGAGAGTAGTGCAGGTGTTCACAGACAACACCACCGCCATGTGGTACTGCAACAAACCGGGCGGGGTGGGGTCGTGGACCCTATGTCAGGAGGCTCTGCGCCTCTGGACATGGCTGGAACATCAGGGCATTTCCCTGGTGGTTCAACACCTGGCAGGTTCACTGAACGCCAGGGCGGACGAACTCAGCCACAGGTGCATGATGGATCACGAATGGCGTCTTCACTTGGACGTGGCGCAAGGTCTCTTTCAACAGTGGGGAGAGCCTTGGTTAGATCTATTCGCCACCGAAGAGAACGCGCAATGTCAGCAGTTCTGCGCGTTGGAATTTCCAAGGCGGCACTCGCTCGGCGACGCTTTTCATCGCGAGTGGAGTTGCGGTCTGTTGTACACCTTTCCGCCTATACCACTTCTGCCCAGTGTGCGGAAGAAGATCAGGCGCGACAGCGCCCAAGTCATTCTTGTGGCTCCGGACTGGGCTCGAAGAGTTTGGTATCCCGAGCTACTCAGTATGACCATTGATCCCCTGATCCGACTGCCTCTTCGGGAGGATCTTCTGTCGCAGCACCAGGGGACGGTCCTCTACCCGAACCTGTCCAGTCTCCACCTCCTTGCGTGGAAATTGAGCGGCGGCAGTTGATTCCTTTTGACTTGCCTCCTGAAGTTTGTAATATCAGTCTGGCAGCCAGGCGTCCCTTCACTAAGTTGGTATACGCCTGCAGGTGGAACAAATTTGTGGCATGGTGCACAGCAAAGGCTGTGGATCCCCTTTCTGCCCCTCTTTCAGAAGTCCTTTTGTTCCTTCTTTCTTTGGCCCAGCAGGGCTCTGCTCTGGGCACTATCAAGGGCTACCTTTCTGCTATTTCAGCCTTTCTCAGGCTCCCTGATCAGCCCTCTCTTTTCAAGTCCCCTGTTGTAAATAGATTCCTCAAAGGCATTATTCACCTTTTCCCTCCTATTCCTTTTGTGATGCCACAGTGGGACTTGAATCTGGTTCTCACATATTTGATGTGCGCTCCCTTTGAGCCTCTTCACAACTGTCCTCTACGTCTATTAACTCTAAAGACTGCTTTCCTGGTTGCCATCACCTCCGCTAGGAGAGTGTGAGCTCCAGGCTCTTTCTTGTAAACCTCCTTTTCTGTCTGTCCATCAGGACAAGGTTGTGCTCAGAACCCGTCCATCCTTTCTGCCAAAAGTTGTCACTGCTTTTCACATCGGGCAAACCATCACTTTGCCCACCTTCTTTCCGCCTCCTTCCAGAGAGGAAGAGAGGCTCCACTGTCTGGCCCCAAAACGTGCGCTCTCATTTTACCTGAACCGCACACAACAGTTCCGGGTGGATGAACAACTCTTTGTTGGCTACTTTGGTGCCAAGAAAGGTCGGGCCGTACACAAGCGGACTATCTCCTGATGGGTCGTTTTGTGTATTAAAGCCTGTTATTCTCTGGCAAAGAAGGAGCCTCCGTTGGGGCTGCGCTCCCATTCCACCAGGGCGACGGCTGCCACTACGGCGTTGGGACGTGGTGTCCCCTTACAAGACATCTGACAGGTAGCTACTTGGGCCGCGCTACACACTTTTACTAAGCATTACTGCCTGGACAGCCAAGTCCGGAGAGACGGCTTCTTTGGCCGTTCTGTTCTCTGGGACTTCCTGGTGTGATCTTGGTTCGCAGACCCACCACCGGGGTTGGTATTGCTGGGGTATCTATTCTAAGGTAAGG
The DNA here is from genome assembly GCA_963921515.1 of Calotriton arnoldi. Classification (NCBI taxonomy): domain Eukaryota; kingdom Metazoa; phylum Chordata; class Amphibia; order Caudata; family Salamandridae; genus Calotriton; species Calotriton arnoldi. The sequence goes on from CAWUFW010000003.1 coordinate 9,934,015, forward strand.
AATCTAACACTACGTGTTTCTTTCAGATGAACAAGTTACTTACCTTCGGTAACGATATATCTGTAAAACATTAGTAGTGATAGATTCCTTACCACCCCACCCATCCTCCCCGTTCTGCGAACTGATTTCTAGGGTTAAGGTCATCCCTTTCAGGGCCCTTGTTTCAAGGCACCAGTGGTCAGTATCTTGCATGGCTCTGCGTTCCTGGCGCGGAAAGTCGTGTACAGAACTGACAGCGCGCGAGGGCAGCGTCTAAGTAGCTTCCGCCACGTCATCTCTGCAACCACGACGCCAACGACGGACGCGGAGCCGCACGACGCCACCTTCCGACGCGCAGGGGTACTGCTGACAAACTTTCCGGATCCAGTCTGACGCCTGGGGGTAATTCTAAGGTAAGGTACATTCAGTTTAGGTTCGGTACGCTCCCTGTTAACACCTATATTACCAAGTGGCATACAGCCGAGAACATGACAGAGCACTGTCCGTGCTGCGGAGCGTTGGTCGAATGCATTGCCCATGTCCTCTTTGCTTGCCCTGCATATGCTACAGCTAGGAGCAAGTGGATAAAACCAATATGTAGCGACATGGGCACCCGCGACTTCCGGTCTGCTCTGCGCATTCTAAAATCTGATCCCAGTGTCCTTTTTTCATGCGGAGTGGCCAAGTTCTTAGGCCGAGCCTGGCTAATCAGAATTAGAGCCATACAAAGTGTGACCCCAATGTAGACACACAATTTATTATAGGTGTTTAAACCACATACTATATTGGTCTGCAATGTAACTTTTTAAATATTAATTAAGATATAGATAGCATTAGCACCTTATACATACATGGCTATATGTTGCTCACTATAACTAACTTGTCCCCTATATGTATATAGTGTCCCAGAATGAAATCTTTTATGTTACTTGTTTAATGGTTTTAACCAAATATGCTGCTATTAATTTTATGAATAGCATTAGTACCTTACACATACACTGTTATATACTGCTCACTATAACTGACTTGTCCCCTATATGTACATAGTGTCCCAGAATGAAATCTCTTTTATGATACTTGTTTAATGGTTTTAACCAAATATGCTGCTATTAATTATACCTTATGAGATTTTTAAATAACCCTCTGTATTACATGATCTTTTTCTTTTTTATTGTACAGATGCTATTTTATTGTATATGTGCTATTCGATGCTTTTATGACAAATGTTGTCGAATAAAGCTATTTGAAATGAAATGAAAGAAAAGAAGTACCATAGAAGTACATAAGAAACATCCAGAAGGAGAGAAACTTTGGAAGTAGTCAGCCTCCTTATGTAGGCCCAAACTCCTGCCAATCATAGACCAGCCCTAGACCTCAGCTCCCCAGTCAGAGCCACCAGACCTCAGATTTCTAACCGCACGTCGTGTGTAAGGGAGTCTCCCTGAGCTCTGCTCAGTTTTCCAGTGGTGAACTTTTGACCTTGTTTGATTTCGCCTCAAGGTATTGTACTTTCAACATTCTTTTCTAAAGATGTCTGAGGGTTCTAAGAAGAGGCTTTTCAGGCCTTGTAGGTCCTGTGGAAAAGCAAGGCTTTTTTCTAAAGATCCTCATAAGGATTGCCTTTATTGCCTTTATCCTAAACATAAGGCAAAAGACTGTAAATACTGCAGAACCTTTTCTGCTAAGACTTTGAAGGATAGAGAAGCCAGGTTATTGTTTTGGCTCCAAAAGAAAAAATCAGAATCTGTCTGATATTGAAGAAAGTCCTGGGCCATCTTCTGTTGAGAGGAAGCGTAAAAATGAGGGCCCTACCTCATTGAAGGCTGAGGTGAAGAAACTTAAGGCAGAAAAATCATCCACTGCCGAGAAATCTGCTGTTAAGCCTAAGGAACCAGGCCTAAAGAAGTAGTCTGCTACTTCTCTGCCTGTCACCCCTCTCAAACAGGCTTTGTCGACAAAGAAAACACCGTTGACGGATCAGTCGTCGAGATCTGCTTCAAAATCTCCAACTGCTGTGGTGACGACTGCTTCGTCGACGGCCTCGTTGACGAGAATAGTGACGACTATCTCTTCGTCGACGGCATCGTCGTCGACGGCTGCGACAACGACGACAGTTTCTACGTTGGCGGTCGCGTCTACGACTTCGTCGAAAGGGTGCATCGACGACCCCGTCGACTGGCGCGTCGACGACCCCGTCGACGGGCACTCCGTCGACGGTCGTTTTCAAATCACCTTCACGTCCAGTGTCGACGATCACTATCCGGCCCCTCACATCGTCGACGTCGACGGATCAAACACAGGCTACTGGAAGCTTGCATCTGGTACCAAAGTCACCAGCAATTTCTCCTTTACCCAAGGTTTTGCCTTTGCTTCCTTCTCACCTCCTGGATACGGAGGAGTCAGGTGATGAGTCTTTTTGGTCCCGCCTATAGTCCTTCACAACTTCGTGTCAAATGTCTGGACACTGATGAGGAAGAAGCACAAGCAGAGGCGGAATATATGGAAGGGGACTATTCTTTTACAGGACGACCCCCAAGTTCAGCGTTACGACTCTTTTCAAGAGCATTATCCATACGAGGCATATGAAGAGCGTCGGGAAAGCCGCAGAGATTCCATGATGGTCCCAATCTCCTTAGTCACGGATCTCAGGCATATGGTTAACGACTACTATAAGAGATTTCCGGATTCTCATGCTCCAGTTCCTTTGACACCTGGTGGTCCGAGTATTCAAGTTGCTACGCCTCCGCCTGTGGTTACTCCGCCTCCTGGTGTTCAGGCCGAGAAGCAACCTCCTTGATGTATTACCATCCAGGATGATTACATAGAAAGTGATCCAGATGATCAGCCCGAGGAAGGTGAACTAACGCAGGATACAGAACTTCTTGGCCAAGAGAAGAATGATTATGTGGTTCCATCTTCTCCGTCGCCTTCTCCGGCTATTTCACCCCCGGGAGACATTGGGGTCTTCCATGAAGTGCTTGAGAGAGCCTCCAAGAGATTAGATTTGCCTCTACCTGTAGTGCAAACCGAATGCTTCCTCTATGATTTTAAGGATGCTGCAAGGAAATCGGTCCGGTACATCCCGATTGTCGACCATATTTGGAGTGAGGGCCTGAAAATAATGAAGAATCCAGCCTCTGTCCCGGCTGTGTTACCGGATTCAGTCATAATGCAGGCTGCCCAGAGGCGTTCCAGGAACCCACAATCTTCCTGTACGGTACCGCCGGATAGAGAGGGAAAACGCCTTGCAGTATTGGAAAACGTTTTGCGACCATGGCGGCTACTGCCATTAAAGCTTCTAACGCCTTGGCAATTTTGGGGCGGTATGACCGTCAATTATGGTCAGATCTGTCTCTTCTTGAATTCCTACCGGAGGTTAAGAGGAAAGAAGCTAAGGATCTCTTGCAGGAAGGTGCTAGAGCTTCGGAGGTGATCGACTCCGCTATGGATTTATCCTCTATTGCCTTTAGGCAGATGGCTGGTGCTGCAGTTCTGCGCAGGCAAGGATGGTTGAGGGCGACGTCTTTCCGCCCTGAGGTCCAATCAAAGGTACTAGACATGCCCTTCGATGGAGAAAATCTTTTCGGGAAACATGTTGATGAGGAGTTGCAGGCTATTAAAGACTCAGAGACTGCACGTTCGTTGGGCACGCTGCAGCAGAGGCGATTTCAATCCTTTCGAGGAGGTAAAGGTAGAGGCCAATTTCAGCAGAGGCCATCTTTTCAGTCCTACAGATTCCAACAATATGGTCAACAGGGCTACAGATCTCAATACGGAGGACAACATCAGCAATTTCGATCCTCCAACACGTCTTACAACCAGCAGTCAATTAGACGTAAACCTGCAGGAAGAGGAAAACTGCAGGATTCATCAAGCAGGCAGTGACGTTTCTCCGACAGTCACCTCAGTTCATTCACAACGTCTTTGGTCTAATCACCTCTCCATTTCTGGATCAATGGCAAACCATAACAAGGGACAAATGGGTGCTGGACATCATTCAACATGGCCACACCTTCGAGTTTCTCCACAAACCTCCTTGGACTCCGCCTCCAAGGAAAACTTTCCATCATCTGTCCTTGTTGAGACCGGAAGTTGCAACTCTACTAAAAAAGGGGGCAATAGAAAAAGTGCCTTTCAAATAACGAGGGAAAGGTTTTTACTCCAAATTCTTCTTAATAAAGAATAAATGCGGGACATGGAGGCAAGTCATGGACCTAAGGCAGTTAAACAAATGCATCAAAAAGCAGTCGTTCAGAATGTTATCTCTCCAAGAGATTCTCTTATTGATAAACAAGGGGGATTTTCTGGCGTCTCTCGATCTCTTGGACGCATACTTCCACATCCCCATTCATTCGAAGCATCGACAGTTCCTAAGGTTCGAGGTGGCTGGGGTTCATTACCAGATCAAAGTTTTGCCATTCGGCCTTCGCTCAGCTCCCAGAGTCTTCACGAAATGCATGGCTCCGGTAGCGGCCTTTCTCAGGCGACAGGGACACCAAATTTACCCCTATTTGGATGACTGGCTGATAAAAGGGGTGACATATCACTCTGCCAAAGTCTACGCTGGCCTGTCAACGGCTCTTCAAGTCTCTGGGGTTACAGTTCAACGTGGAGAAGTCACATTTGGTTCCGAACCAGAAGCGTGTTCCTAGGAGCTCTTCTAGACACCAGACTAATGAAGGCGTATCCCACTCCAGAACGGAAGCTCACGATCATGCACTTAGCATCCCTTCTACACGCAAAAGAGTGCACTTCTGTGAGAGTATTCGAATCCTTACTGGAAATGCTGTCGTCATGCATCCCGTTGATTCCAAATTGTCGGCTGCACATGAGGCCTCTGCAGGAGCAGTTGGACCTGCAATGGGTGCAGATGCATGGTTCATTCGAGGACGTCATCTCTCTCTCTCTTAGAAGATAGAACACTCTGTCATGGTGGGAGAAGGAAAACAATATTTCTCCGGGACTTTCGTTCCAAACAATTCAACCTCACTACATTATGACGACAGACGCCTCCAATGGAGGGTTGGGGGGCGCATCTTCAGGAGTTGCAAATTCACGGAAAATGGTCCCTCCACGAGACACGTTCACACATCCATCTCTTAGAACTGAAAGCAGTGTTCCTGGGACTGCAGGCCTTTCTTCCCAGAATCCAGGGATCCTCCGTTCTAGTAAGAACAGACAATACCACGACAATGTTTTACCTTGCCAAACAAGGAGGCCCCAGGTCTCTCACTCTATCGGAACAGGCCCAAGAGATTTGGAGATGGTTAATTCATCACCACATAACACTGCAGATAGAGCATGTCCCGGGTGTGGACAACGATTGGGCGGATTCTCTGAGCAGAACAACCTATCAGTGTCACGAATGGGAATTAAATGGCGTTCAGTTGAAGCGGGTCTTAAAGTTGTGGGGCACCCCAAAACTAGATCTGTTTGCAACTGAAAACAGGAAGTGTGAAAGGTTCGCCAGCAGATTCCTGCAGAGAAGTTCTTGGGGGAACGCTCTTCAAATGCAATGGACGGGAACGTTCGCCTATGCGTTTCCACCGTTTCCCCTCATCCTGCGAGTGTTGAACAAAATGAAGCAGGAACCATGCCATATAATTCTCATAGCTCCGGCATGGCCGAGGCAGTTCTGGTACACGGAGCTTCTCCTGTGTTCGAGATCACCTCACATTCTCTTCCCTCCGCTACCAAACATACTCTCGATGAGCAACGGCCAAGTTGTTCATCCCCAAATAAGGTCTCTAAGTTTGTCAGCCTGGAACCTCACGACTATGAATTCGCAGACTTAAACATCTCGCAGGATTGCAGGTCTATTCTGCAACGGGCCAGAGCTCCATCCACTAACGAGTCTTATGTCGCAAAGTGGAAGAGATTCTGTCATTGGTGCGAAGAAAACGAATTGCATCCTTTCCAGTCCACTCCAGATCAAATTTTACCCTACTTACTTCACTTAGCCAAGTCTAAATTGGCTCATTCATCAATCAAGCTACACCTGGCGGCAATCTCCAGGTTTCGTAGAAGGCCAGGTGAACTTTCTTTGTGGTCCACACGAATCGTTAAGGAGTTTATGAAAGGACGCTTCAGGGTTTTTCCACCCTTAAAACGCCCTGCAGTTCCGTGGGAACTAAATACAGTTCTGGCTCAATTGATGATCACCTTTCGAACCCATTCATAAAGCGGATTTGAAATACGTTTCTTGGAAGACGGCTCTTCTCTTAGCCCTCACATCGGCGAGAAGAATCTGTGAGATCCAAGCTTTCACGATTGCTGAGCCCTTTCTCCAAATCAGACAAGATAAGCTTATCCTGAGGACAAATCCTCAATTCATCCCTAAAGTTCCAACATCATTTCACTTGAATGAGCCAGTTGTACTTTCACATACTTTGGGAATCCCTCATCCAACGCTGAAAGAGCATTGCCTTCTTTAGACGTGAAAAGATGCATCAAGTTCTACATACACAGAACTAGAACTTTCAGAAAATCTGATCAGTTGTTTGTCTTTTACATCACCTAGAAAGGGTCAAACCCTTTCAAGAAACGGTATCTCACGTTGGATTTCCTCGGCAATTGTGTTCTGCCACAGTAAGGCTGGGAAGCCTTTATCTGCAAAGGTATCTGCGCACTCAACGAGGAAGATGGCAGCTTCTACAGCTTTGTTTGCCGGTGTGTCGCTTCCAGACATTTTGTAGAGCGGCAACATGGTCCAACGTGCACACCTTTACTAGGCACTACTGCTTGGACTCTGCATGGAAGCAGGATGCTGCTGTGGGTCAAGCTGTCCTGAGACATCTGTTTGCCTAAGGTACTGTGTTTTTATATCTCTATCTATCATTTCAACTTAGTCTCGTGTATGTGATTGTCACAATTATTAATTGCTTTTGGATTGTTTTTTCTAAGGCATACTTCATAATGTCTATCATGTATGCAATATGTCTTTTCTGACAAAAGAAGGGCTTCACCTAGCCGCACGCTATGGTTTACACACTGCTCACTACTCTGATACAAGCATGTGAATCTATGAAAGATTCAATCCTGGAGAAAAAACAAGTTACCTGTACACTGTGGTTCTCCAGTATTATCTTTCATAGATTCACATGCGGCCCACCCTCCTCCCCTCGTCTAGGCTTGCCACTTCTGATCTCAGGTTATATCTTTATCTTCGCACACTTGTGCGCGAAATCTGAGGTCTGGTGGCTCTGACTGGGGAGCTGAGGTCTAGGGATGGTCTGTGATTGGCCGGAGTTTGGGCCTACATAAGGAGGCTGACGACTTCCAAAGTTTGTCTCTCCTTCTGGATGTTTCTTATGTACTTCTATGGTACTTCTTTTCTAATTACCGCAAGACTCCCACCATGACGACGGGGAAGATACAAGCATGTGAATCTATGAAAGATAACAATACTGGAGAACCACAGTGTACAGGTAAGTAACTTGTTTTTTTCTGCTGCATTGCCTGTAGCCGGATTTCATCTCTGGGTCCATGTCTGCAGTTTGGCTTCTGGAATTATCTGCACTGTATTGTTTTTTGTCCGAGTCGTGCTGTTTCCCCACTTTCCTATTCAAATGGCCACTTTTTTGCCCATTCTGCACCTAGGGGGGCAACTTTACTCCCTGCCTGGCCCTAGATATGCTTGAGTTCCAACAAAGCACCCCCAATGGGAGGGAGTGAAAGGCAAAATAGCAGGCACAAGTTCAGTTCACGCACTCGCAACACCGCAGTATTGCGCCCTGGTTTGATCAGGCTATGCAGTCGAGCAATTATTGGTAGGCACCATTCAAGGCCTTGTACGAGCCAGTCGGAGGCTCGAGCTGATGCAGTGCGATGAAAAGCTTTGGCAACAATGGTATATTTGTGTGCTGGTTGTTGAATTTAACCTAGTCTGTGGGTCTAGTAATGCCCCTGCTATGAGCAATACGCAAAGGACCCGCCAGGCCTCCACCCGCCGCTGGGCCACTTACAGCTCCGTCCAGTCAGCTCAGGCAGGCGATGTCAGTCTCATGGAGCCTGGAATGAAGATGTTTCACATAGTGGCCCAATCTCTCTCGCGCAGCATGCCTCCACCGGGCTGAATCCAGGCCGACTGGTTAATTGCTCCCCTGCGCACAGCACGAGCGAGAATAGAGGCCACACCCGTCGCGCCGATTCTTAGTTGAGGCTCAAACACAGCACCAGTAGTCTAAGTGGGCAGGATCGGCAGGGCACGGCGTGCCCTTACTTTTTTTTATAAAATAGAAACCGTTCCCCTACTTTATTTTAAAAATGCATCCCAGGACTGCAGAAATGCGTCTGCCCATGGCGCACGCAGTGGGTCCTGTAAGAGGGCGGCCCCTTAGTGCCGCATAAGGCACATCCCTGCGGACCAGCTGCCGGGACCCCTTCCGATGGGAGTCCCGCCTATGTCCAGCGCCTCTGCGGCGTCATTTCCGGTGCGCAGTGGGCTGGGGACATGTATTTATACCTGCCCCCACCCATTGGCCATCCTCTTTGTTCCCCGCTGGACACGCTGTGGTATCTGTCTGTCGGTTTGCGAGGTGAATCAGGTCTGAGAGGTGTCGCCCCTGCCTCTTGTTGCAGGTGACATCGGAGCTGCCATGGCGGGGGAGACTGGGCTGACCTGGTGCTTTTGGGCACAGTTTACATTTCGGCATTGCACGGATGTCGTCGTCTCGGTGGGCTCCTGTACTCGATTGGGGGTCATGCCATTCACTTATGTTCCCCCCCCCGCGCCGGCAGTGTGCGAGATGTTGCAGCCGGGTGTACACCACCATCCGGGTTGACTGCATATCAGCCCGCATCTGAATCATTTTAGGTCTTAAGGTGGGCCTTGTTTGTTCCAGTGGGCCTAAGGGGAGCACATATAGCACAATGTGGTGATGAACATGGGCGTAGCATCAAGGGCGTCGTATGAGCGAGGCTACCATGTTGGTGGGCCGGGTGGCCAATGTAGGCACCATTGTGAAGGGGATAATAAATTATGTTTGTAGATGGTAAACACATTATTCACGATGGAACAATTATACATAAAGTAATTGAGCTGCCGGTCCATTGCCCAGGAGCGTAGCGAATGCTGCTGAGGGCGAGATGTTGACGTCCGCACGGGCCAAGTGTTGTGTTTGGCTGGTGGTTCATCGTGGCGGGAGCATGTGCTGGATGGAAGAATACAAGGGCACTCGTTTGAGGCCAGTTTTACTGTGATAAAGTATGTTTCAGGCCCTTAATTGAAACTAAATAAGTTCGGTATTACTTGGCAGAGTCCAGAAATAGCTCGGCGGTTGTACCACATGATCAGTACATCTCAAATTGGGGATGACCTGGAGAGCATCCATGCAAGTGATTCCCCCGCTGGACACGCAGTAGTGTTGTCCGTTGTTGCTGCTCTGTTGATTTTGTCAAGGTGAGGCGGGCCCTTGGGGGCCGAGAGGGGCGTCCCGTGTTGTAGGGAGACTCGACTAACCAGGTTGTGTCGTGATGCTAGGCCTACACCTACTGGTTAGTTTTGGTTCGAAAGTGTACATTGTGTGGCAAAAGATTTGCTACTGGCTGTGTAGGTAAATGCTTAAAATAGCTTAAAACAAGGCTCCGCCCGGTGGGAGAAGGGGGACAAGTGTGTGCAAGGTCCTGAATGCGGGTGTGTCCCTTTGTTTCGGCCGGTGCATGGTCCCGGACACGCCCCTCCCCCACCCCTCGGAAGGTTCCAAAGGGTGCCCAGACCCGGGTAGGTCACCGCACTCTGATTAGCGTTCACGGCCGGGAGGTAGGCGCGTGGAGCGGCACTCCCGACGGGGTCTAAGACCATTTGGGCCCATTGGTCCTGCCCCGGGGTGGTATGCCATAGACCATGGCTCTTACCCGTGGCTCGCGGGGGTGCGGCCTACAGTTGGGCGGTGCAATAGATGATAGAGTGGTTTTTGGCAGCGGTGGAACCGTTGAGAATGTGGAGGGTGGCCCGCAGCCCTGCCTGTGCACGGGACCCACTTGGGTTTTTAGGTCAATCCTCGATGCTGGCTCCTGTGATCCTGGGCAGATCACTTGGTCTCTTGCCGGCAAGGAGCCTTTGTTTTTGTCAGTCGTGGCTGGGTGTAGGTATATGCCCCAGTGTGATTGGATTGCACATTGTCCAGTTTTGTTCAGAATGTGGACCAAGCGTGCGATGGCTAGAGTGTTGCGCTGGTACAAAAGTCACAGCTGCTAGAGTGCTTGGAACTCCAGTGTCAGGAGACATTTTTCACATGAGAGCGTTGAAAAGCATCATCTGCATAACAGATATATAGATGCAAGAGCGCGAGGGCACACATAGAAATCTTCATAACCTGTATCTAAAAAAAACAAAAAACACCTGCAACACACAGCTGCTTGTTAAACACAAGGAGAATGAAAGACCAACTGGGAGCTGAGAAGGGCAGCAGAGCGGCAGGCGTGGCGGCGAGTAGTTGGAGTTTGCAGCATGCCGGGTGAATGGAGCCGGTTTTCCAGTTGCTAGCTAGATCGCAAGCGCATATAATGTGACTAGGTCATTGGGTTACTCCGCTGGTCTGATAGATTCTTTTGTATGGCAGCATACAAGTTAAAAGCTATAAGCCTAACATAGAACATCGAGCTATTGTTTATCAGGAGGTACCTACAAACTACAACGTATAGAATAGAGCGTGATTAAATTTTCCCCAGTCTTTCAAAGGGCACTTCAATAGGGTAGGATGACCCAGCGGCAAGGGGCAGCGCTGTGCAGCAGGTATGTTGACCATTGGGAGAATTCGAGCTTGATCCTGCAGATTGCAACGCAGGTCCCCACTGCATTAGAGCCCAGCGCAACAGCATTGTGCGGGCAATACCTACCTCCAATTCCTTTTCAACTTGCCAGTGCAGATAATTATTATTCGGTAGGATGGAGCGCTGCATGTGTGGCCATTCCTTGCTTTAGAAATACAAAAGCATTAGTTCTCTGTACAGAATGCAGACACAGGTGTAGTGGCTAGCGGACTAGGGCCCCCAATGTAGGGGTCTGTGTTTGACCTCATAGTCACAGGTTCAAATCCCAGCAGGCCCACTCAGCCTTTCATCCTTCTGAGGTACCAGGAAACACAGATGATAGCATCTCCAGACCCCGTGCTGAGATGGCTTAGTACGAGCTAGCTATAACACAAAATTGTTGTGATTGGCCATTTCTATAGAATTTTAATGTAAACTGAGCCTCTCCAAATTCCCCACGAATTACGGGGACAGCATTTTCAAGAAGGTTTTAATATCTGGAGTGAAACGGCATCAACGGCAAACAAACTCACTTCCCTGCCTCCTCACCGAATACACCCCCTGTGATGGCATTACAGGTCCCCCTCCCTAATGCGCCAAGCAAGTTAAAATGAAAGAGTATAATAACAAACCTGCTCACAAAGGTAAGACCACACAGAAGCAGCACTCAGCCGCAAATGACGTAGGTCACGGCAATACCGACGGCCAGTATTATGCGACCAATATGTTGCAGCCTGGGACTCTTAGCAGCACTGTACTTGGTACGTTTGGCCTCTAATCCCCTTCACCAAGCTGCGTTAAAACATATACGGGGAATCCTAGATCCTTCTGAGGTCATTTAAATGAGTGTCATTAAATGGGTTATCATTAACCTCTGTTATCTAGTGCCAACATACCTACGGGTGTATCCATTGTATCCACCAGGCTTCAGCCAAATGACCACTTGTGCAAGAAGGATAGATGGTGATGTCGATAGGGCAGAGGACGGGTGAGGGCAATGGCAACGCAAGACTGTCTGGCTGTGCTGGGTAAAAATGTTCGAACATGATTTATACAGTTAATAGAAGGTAAGTCGAAGCACGGCAGGTCTTTAATGCTGGTGGAGGGCAATCAATTCCGGGGATAAACCAAGTGAACTAGGTCTATTTGCTGGTTTAAGCAGCAAGGGTCGCAGCTGGTTAGCATGTAGGGTGCATCTGTGTACGGACTGGGCACACTCAGTAGTGAAGAGAGCAAAAGAGCAAGCACATTGCCACAATCCTGAAGTGTGACGGAGGCAATACATTTAACCCAGCCCAAACAAATCCGGGTTCTTACTGGCAGATGCACAACAGACCAACATTCACTGGAACCAGACTTGACACTATTAAGTGTTTGCCATAGTTTATCATTATATCTGACTGTGCATATGTCTGGTCACTCAGCAGAAAATGGGCACGCTGTAAACCAGTGCGTTTTACAGGTCGCTTAAGCTAAGTTAAATTTCGCTTGCTTTATATACTGGCTGATGCACAACAGACAGGCATTCACTGGAACCAGATTTGACACTATTAGGTTGTTCACCATAGCTTTATCTATAAAACTGTCTGTGCAAATGTCTGGTCATTTCAGCAGAAAATGTGCACTCAGTATACCAGTGTGTTACGGGTTGCATCAGTTAAGCTAAATTTTGCTCTCCTTATCACCCTTGCAGCCAGGCGGGTTGTGTAAGTTTGTTACTTAACATGTGTGCTGTGGGTCCATAGCTGAGAAACACTGGGTTAGAGCACAAATGGTTACAACTATTAAAACACATTTGGCATTCCCATTATCTAAGAAAGGGCAGGTATCTGTACATATTGTTCTCCTCCTGTCCACCGTCCCAAAAGCTTTCCCATCTATGGTGTGCATTATGGTAGCCAATAGCAGAAGTATGGAAATGGACGACTTGCGCCAAGTTGGGGACATTTAGTGGGCGACACAGCATTTTATATTCCCCCCATACAGGGCCAAAAGGGTACATTGCAGGAATCTGGGTAAATAGAGTGGGGGCCAGTTCTATAGAAGATGTGCACCGGGTAAACATGAGAGTATGGGTAACGTATCCTAAATATAAAAAAAAATCTCAGCGGCCATTCAGCCAGGATGGTTGCGTTAGTTTGTCATTCCAGAAAGTGTGCCGTGGCTCCTATAGTGTCGAGAAATATGGGTTTGGAGCACAAAGGCTGACAATTCCAGAGCACATATTGCATTCTTATCTAAGAAGGTGCAGGTAAATACGCTCATATATATTACTCCGTGTCCTCACAATCCAAAAGCAGTGGCATCTTTTTCGGCACCTGGGATACCTGCAGTAAAACTGGCTAGGGGCCATATACGCTTGGGTGGGGACACCAGCATGGCGACTCAGCATCTGAAGATCGCAGTCAGAATGATGGGTGGTGCAGGCAAGAAAGACATATGATGTAGCAGAATAGTGAATACTGAAGATCGCAGTCAGACTGATGGGTGGTGCAGGTAAGGACGACATGTGATGTAGCAGAATATTTGGAGTGCCCTTAGGGGACCTCAGAACTCACCCCCCCCTGTGGTTAGAGCCACCTTTGTCTTGGTTTAGGTGGGGAGAGCCACCTGGTGTCCTCGGAAGGCATGACAAAGCTCAAATTCGATACATGTCATGTTTCCGATGGGTGAGCGGGCCATGTCCCCGCCAATGTCCCTCTCCAGGGGTCCATAATTCACTTGCTGTGCAGCAGATGGTTATCAGTTTGAACCCTCAAAGTTGGGACTCGCCGGGGGGAGGGGAACAAGGGCTTAGTCAACTCCCAAATTTAAATGCATAATCTTTCATACGGTGCACCATGGATTATATCACAGAACTGTGGTTACGAAGAGAGCAGTAATTTTAAATGCTCTTGGGGTCCTATTTCCTGTTCGTACTACGCTCCCATACAATTGGAGGTCAGTGGGTAGAGATAAGGGTATTGGTTGGCCCCAAGCAATAACTTGAAGGGTAAACAAAGCTGTGGTTAAATAAGAGAACAGTTCCCAACTTCCGGGGAGGCCATAGAACAGTCATACAGAAGGGTAAATAAAGCCATGTACAAGCCCACCAGGCAGTAGGGCTTGGTTCAACTCAAATTCAAATAAAATAGAAAGGCTTGGTAAATTAGGCGTGGCCTCTTTTGTGCAAACACCACACGGTACCCCGATAGGGACAGGGAACACCTATCGGAGGTAGATGGGGAAATGGTCCAGACAGAAGGACTGGTAACTGCAGGTTGCAGGTGGTTATGGAGCCTGCAATAATGTGAAGTGTAATAAAGCTGTGGTTAAAGAAGAGAACAGTAGATCCCTCTTCCAGGGAGGCCATCACATTCCTACAGAAAGGAAAATAAAGCCATGGACAAGCCCACCAAGCAGGAGGGCATGGTTCAACTCAAATTCAATATAAAATAAGAAGGGCTGAGTAAATTAGGCGTGGCCTCTTTCGTGTAATACCACATGGTACCCCGATGGGGACGGCGCACACCTGTCGGAGGTAGATAAGGAAATGGTCTACGTAGAAGCACTAATGGCAGGTTGCAGGTGGTTATGGAGCATGCCATGGTGGGGGGGGGGGGGAGGGGGCCGGAGTGCCTGGATATGGTGGCTGCCATATCCTGGGCATTGGCGGAGTTACGGGGCGATTCTGAGGCTGATTTGGTACAAAGGGGTACCCTTTCGGGAGCACAGAGTGGTGCCTTATGCCAAACCCCAGGAGTCTTTACGGCAGGACCCTGGATGAAAATGTCGGCGCCCCGCTAGTCCTTCAGGCGGTTGTAAGCCTGAGCAACCAGGGGCTGGCCTTGCAACGCTCACCCCCTATAAGGCGTAAGTAAAGTTATGGACTGTTGGTCCATGGTATTTAAGGGGGATAATCCCCACATAAATGGTAGCACCGATTGGGTTGGCCACGGTGCAGTTTGGCTCATCAGTCGGGCAGGGCAGATTAGGTTAGTCACCGCTGCCTGCCCTTGGATCGCCCATAAGTTAACCCACCATGTTGGCATACTTCTTGTATGAAATAAACCTGCAGCAAACTGTTTTCCAACAAAATTTGTGTGGACTGATTATTTTGTGCAACGTGACCAATTACTGCTAAGCCATGTGTTGCCGATATCGGCACTATAGCAAAGGCTGACAGAAAATGGCTCCCCGTTCATGGCCGTTCGGGTACGGGCTGGAAGCAGAGAAGGAAAAGGACTGTCTTTTCTTTCTTGCCCATAAAAGACCAGGACCGTGCCCACTTCTCTTGCTCTGTGGCTGGCAGCTGCCCCACCCCCCCTTTCTGTCCGTCTCGCTCCTCTCCACTTGCTGAAAACCGTGACTTCAACAAACGGCTCTTACCCTCTGTCATCTCCTTTCCTTTATTTGTTCCCCTGTGAAATAGATCCAAAAAAGAAAAACACTTTTGCTGGAAATGTCTTTTTGTGACATTTTTCTATTCCAAAGTGCAGCCTCGGGACTGAGAGGAAAAAAAGGTTAATAACTAAATAAAACAAAACAGTGGACGCAACGTGGCCAGATTGGATTTATTCACACCCACACACATTAGCGCCATTTTACAGAGTTTGCTGGTGAAGCTTTTCTTTCGTTTCCTCGTCTTTCTTTGAACAACATTGTTTTCCCTGGGTGGGGAAGTGCACCATTCCTGGAAGTACCTCAATACTTGGTTGATGTATAGAGTGGAAAACGTTTAATGTGATCCTTATCAGTTGTTTGCCTTATTAGAGTTTGTTCAGGGATGTGTTTTTCTTACATTTATTTTTTTATCATATTGCCTACGTTTTGTAAGGATATAAGCAATGGACTTTGAAACGGGTCCCTTCCGGGCCCTGTCATGTGCTTAACTTTTCAGGCAGAAACTCATTGGTTTCTGAATTGGTGTAAAGGCGTTAAGGTAACAATGTTGTTCCTGCTTACATTTCACATGCTTTACTTAATTTTTCATTCCCTATGAGTGTTTACTTTTTCCAGGATGACCCAATCCTCATGTTGTTCCCGCCCTGTGATTATCCTCCCACACTTCCCCCTACTTTTTCCCCCCCACTTCGACCTCTGCACTGCACCCCTCAGCCCGAGTCTCCGCTGCTAAGACCCACACAGGTAGTTGGACCGGGGGAGTCCGGGATTCAGTCCCCACAATCGCGTGGGGTCGGGGTCAGCACTGCTCCACTCTGCAGTCTGGAAGCTCCTCAGCGGCATGATCAATCCCTGCCGAGACCCGCCTCCACCTTGGGCCTCTGCGGTGTCAAACAAGCAACTGCAAAGACAGTGAGGGGGACGCAGACAGCTCACCCATATGCCATGATCCAGAGACTGCAAATCCTGTCTTGATGTGTAACAGAAGCCAATGATTCTGGCGAATAATAATTATCCAGCATTGGGGTATCTTTCATAGATTCACATGCTGGAATCATCCCCGCCGTCGAGGTGGGAGTCTCACGGTACAAATAAAATATATACATAATAGTACTAAAATATCATACAATAGGCTATAATGGACAATAAAGTCACTACACTAGCCTATCCTTGTCCTTCTGTAAAAAAGAACCAAATTTGGAACACAGCCAATCAGGCTCTAGCACCCTCTAGAACACTCCACAGAGAGGCAAGTCCCTCAGATTTTCTACAGCACGTCGTGTGACAGGGAGTCTCCCTGAGCTCTGCTCAGTTTTTTCTCAAAGTTGCTGAATACCGAGTACAGGATGTCTGAATCTTCTAAGAAAGGATTCTTGCCTTGTGGTTCCTGTGGGAAAAAGAGATTACATTTTGAGGATCCCCACAAGGAGTGTATATACTGTTTGTATCCTTCTCATAAGGTCAAGGACTGCAGGATTTGTAGAACTTTTTCTTCAAAGACCTAAAGGATAGAGAAGGAAGGTTATTGATCTGGCTGGAGAAATTGAAGGTGAGATCTGAGGTGGTGTCTGAAGAGGATGATAGTGAGAGCCTCCCAGCGTCTAAGAAGAGAGATAGATATGAAGATCCACCTGAAAGAGCTGGCAAAACACCTAAAAAGTCTCACCATGAGGCTAGCCACTCTGCCTCTAAATAAGAGAAACTTTCTTTCTCTTCTGAAGGAAAAACTGTGGAAACATCAAAAATGCCACTTAAAACGGCATTGAAACAGTCCAGGACTCTGAGTCTGTCAGATCCTCGTCGTCGTCAAAAAAGACCCCGTCGACGACGAAGCCACCTCAGAGTTCGTCGACGCTATCTCCGTCGACGGAAGAACCGTAAGATCTGTACCTTCGACGACGAAGACTAAATCACCTCCGTCGACGACACCATCGACTATCAGTCTCGCCTCCATCGACGTCCCTCTCGTCGACGGCACCATCGACGATGGTCCCACTCTCGTCGATGCTTCCACCATCGACGACTACCTCCACTTCGACGACTACCTCCACTTCGACGACATCGTCGACGACAGGTCTTACGACGACCACGTCGACACTAACAACGGTAATGGCAGCTTCAGCTGTCTGTCTCCTTCCATGGTCATCTCGTCGACGATCATGCGGAAAAGGCCTACTTCACTACAAGTAACTCCTATTTTATCATCTAAATGAGTGTCTACGCTCCCGTCTACGAGGGGCTACTACCACGACCCTTCATACATTTCTCCCTTGCCTCCGAGCCATTTTTTGGAAGAGTCAGAGGATGATGGGCTGTTCAGCCCTGCACGCAGCCCCTCTCAGCTTCATGTCGAATACAAAGAGGATGATGAGGAAGAGTATTATGAGCCTTATCAAACCGTACAAAGGCCTCAAGTTTTATTGCCTCGTCAGGAACCTGCGGTGCAGATGCCTGTGACTTTGGTACAGCACTTGGCAGCTATGCTGCAAGATTACCATACTAGTTTCCCAACTGCGGCTGACCCCGTTCAAAGACAGCCTTCTCCTCCATCTAGTTTGCATACTTCCGGTTCATCTGTTCCGGCTGCTGGGTCTCAGGATATTGTACCTATACCACAAGACCAAGGGGTACAAGATGATGACGAGGATGCAGTCACCGAAGAGAGCAAACTCCCTAAATCGCCAACAACCATGGATGAATGGGAGATTTATGTAATCCCTACACCATCATCGCCAGTTCCTCAGGCAATTGATTCCCCTCCGGAGGACATCGGAGGTTTTAATGCAATCATGGAGAGGGCAGCGACCCAATTTCACCTGCCTATGCCTGTTAAGTAGTCCGACTACTTTCACTATGATTTTAAAGATCAGAGCAGGAAATCGGTCCGCGCCATTCCCATAATCAACCAGGAGGGCGTCAAGATTATGAGGAACCCTCTCTCTGTACCGGCGATTCTTCCCAGGATTGATAAGAAATATAAGGCCCCGGATGATGCCCCTGCTTGCCTGTCCGGTCATCCTAGGCCTGACTCGGTCATCTCTCAAGCTGCTCAGCGCAGGTCGAGAAATCCATCGGTACCGATCACTGCGCCTCCTGACGAGTATGGTAGGAGGCTCGATAATATAGGGAAGAGGTTTACCACCATGGCAGGTGCTTCAGTTCGTGCCGCTAACTCATTGGCAATCCTAGGGAGATATGACCGCCAAATGTGGTCAGATATTGCTCCTTACCTTGAGTTTTTACCAGAGGATAAGAAACAGGAGGCAAGAAAAATTCTCCTGGAGGGGGAAAGAGCAGCATCGGAAATGATCGACATTTCCATGGATCTAGCCTCCCTAGGGTTCCGACAACTGGCTGGAGCAGCGGTCCTCCGTTGCCAGTGTTGGCTTAAATCTACCACTTTCCGCCCGGAGATGCAAAGCAAAATCCTCGATATGCCATTTGATGGGGATGCGCTCTTTGGCAAGCACATCGATGATGCCCTGCAAGAGATTAAAAAAGACACCAACACTGCCAAAGCCCTGGGTACGCTTCAGTACAGGAGGACTCCTTTTCGAGGCGCCCGTGGCAGAGGGTCTTTCTCCTTTCGTGGAGGTTACCATAAGTACCAACCCCAGTCTTATCAGGGCAGATATGGTTTTCAACGGCAACAACAACAATCTTACAGAGCGCCCCCTGCTGCCGCTTATAGACAACAGAACAGGAGGAAACCGCCCCAACAGGGCAGAGATAATGGTAGGAAACCGTGACGTCTCCCCAGCACCTGCAACAGTTAGGCCACACTTCAACACCAAGACGCCGAACATTTCTCGTCATTTCAACCAATGGGAAAAACTGACCTCGGACAAGTGGGTTTTGGAAATAATCAAATTCGGACACCCCCTAGAATTTGTAAACCTCCTTCCACCCCATCCACCTTTAATGAAGCATCCACCACATCTAGCTCTTCTCAAGAAAGAGGCGCAAGGAGTATGCTACAAAAAGGAGCTAAAGAGAAAGTGCCTCGCTCTCAAGTGGGAAGAGGTTTTTACTCCCGTTTCTTTTTAGTCAAGAAAAAGTCAGGAGAATGGAGACCAATCCTGGATCTGAGGAAGCTGAACAAATACCTGCAAAAGAAATCCTTTCGCATGGGTACTCTTCAAGAGATCCTGCAACTCCTAGACCATGCAGACTTCATGACATTAGATCTGCAGGATGCATACTTCCACATCCCGATCCACCCCAAACATAGAAAGGTCCTCTGTTTTACTGTGGCAGGTGCGCATTTTCAGTTCAGGGTTCTCCCTTTTGGCCTGCGTTCAGCTCCAAGAGTTTTTACAAAATGCCTTGCTCCGGTTGCGGCTCATCTCAGGCTGCAGGTCCTGCAGCTTTTCCCATATCTGGACGATTGGCTAATAAAAGCTCCTTCTTTCCGGCAGGCCTCCGAAGCAACGCACACCTGCCTTCGCATGTTTCAATCTCTGGGGCTGTCTCTCAACTCCCAAAAGTCAGTTCTTCTTCCGTCTCAAAGGATTCAGGTTCTGGGAGCAGTTTTGGACACTATCCAGGACAAAGCATCCTTGTCCACAGAAAGACAATCACATCTGGTTTCTCTAGCATCAGACCTACGAAAAAGGTTCGCCTCTGTGAGGAAGATAAAATCCTTTCTCCGAATGTTGTCCTCTGCAATCCTTTTGGTTCTTCACTCCCGTCTCAGAATGAGACCTATCCAAGAAGAACTGGACAGTCAATGGCTTCAAATAACAGGGTCGTTCGACCTGGTGAGGATAACCCCGGCTATGCGGGTGGCTCTGCTTTGGTGGCAGCGCTCCAGCAATGTCTCAACCGGGCTTACCTTTCTTTCTCCCCCACCGGAATTCATCTTGACTACAGACGCGTCTCTCGAAGGATG
Source organism: Calotriton arnoldi (assembly GCA_963921515.1). Lineage (NCBI taxonomy): Eukaryota > Metazoa > Chordata > Amphibia > Caudata > Salamandridae > Calotriton > Calotriton arnoldi. The sequence continues at coordinate 9,954,020 of CAWUFW010000003.1, forward strand.
GGGTGCGCACCTCCAAGATCTCTGCATAAGAGGAAAATGGTCCAAAGCATTGTCAAGAATGCACATCAACTTCTTCGAGCTATTTTTCTGGCTTTGCAGTCTTTTCTCCCAAGACTTCAGGGGTCATCAGTTCTCATAAGAACCGACAACACCACTTGCATGCCTTACCTAAACAAGCAAGGGGGGACTCGCTCTCACATCCTATCTCAGGAAGCGCAAAACATGGAAGTGGCTCCTTTCTCATCACATTACTATAAAGGTGGAGCATCTGCCAGGAGTAAACAACACTCTGGCGGACACTTTGAGCAGAACATCAAATTCTTGCCACGAATGGGAACTGGACCAGTCAGTCGTGGAACACATTTTTCAGATGTGGGGCAGACCCAACTTGGATCTCTTTGCCTCCAAGACAAATCGGAAATGCCCATTCTATGCCAGTTGGGATCCAGAGAAGGGCTTGTGGGGAAACGCCTTCATGATGAGATGGACGGGGATTTTCGCTTACGCTTTCCCTCCCTTTCCGTTGCTCCCGAGGCTTCCAAGAAAACTGAAGCTGGAACCGTGCCGAATGATTTCAATAAAAGAGCAAGGGATCCCCTCTGAAGAACAAATAAGGTCTGGGAGTAAGAGGGGGACGAATAGACCAACGGAAACCAAAAAACACTCCCCTGAGACCTATATTTCTTTTACAAAAGATTCAATCTAGTATGGGTACACAAAATTGACAAACAGATATTTATAACACTACATCAGAATCATTTTTCTTATAAAACCTTATTTATTATTGTCATAAGTTTCTTATTTCATTTTTCTTAATGCATAAATGTCATTTTTGTGAATAGATATAAAGCTTTTTTTGTCTTTTTCATAAGAAAATCTTTTTTATAAATACATGTAGTCAATAATGCAAAGTTATATACAATATGAAGGGTTCCCTGAATAACAAATCTTCTTACAACTCCTACATACTTCACATACGTCCACATTCATACAAAACACTGGTTACCGTGCCGAATGATTCTCATTGCCCCACGATGGCGGCATCAGCACTGGTTCACAGAGCTTCTCCTACACTCAGAATGCAACCCATTTCGCCTCCCAGTGTCCAACTCTATTGACAATGAGCAAGGCCAGATTCTCCTCCCGCATCCAGCCCCTCTGCAGCTTCATGCCTGGCTTCTGAGCTCACTGAATTCAAGGAGCTAGATTTACCGCAAGACTGTAGGGACATACTTGCAAGAGCTCCTTCTACTCTAAAAACCTATTCTCTGAAATGGAAACGTTTCTGTTCTTGGTGCTGTGATAATAATACACATCCCCATGACTGTTCTCCGGAGAAGGTTCTCCCTTATCTTCTTTCACTAGCTAAGTCTGGACTCATGTTCACATCTGTTAAGCTGCATCTGGCCGCAATCTCGACTTACAGGCGCTCTACTGGCGGCCCATCTCTCTGCTCTAACCGTTTGGTCAAGCAATTTTTGAAAGGTCTCTTCAGAGCTTTTCCGCCTATCAGAGCTCCTCCCCCTGAATGGAGGCTTAACCTGGTTCTATCACAGCTCATGAAGCACCCATTCGAACCTGTGCACAAAGCTGAGCTTGAATATCTCGCCTGGAAAACTGCTCTTTTGTTGGCGCTTACCTCCGATAGGAGAGTCAGCGAAATTCAGGCATTTACTATCAAACAACCATACCTAAGGTTCACCAATGACTATGTTCTCCTAAGAACGAATCCTACCTTCATTCCAAAGGTTCCATCTTCTTTCCATCTTAATGAGCCCATTCTACGTACTTTCTTTCCCAGTCCTTCCGCCCCGGCTGAGCAGGCTCTACACACTTTGGATATTAAAAGGTGCCTTAAATTCTACTTATCACGAACTGTATCCATCCGGAAGTCGCATCAATTGTTTGTATCTTATGGTGGTCAAAAACCAGGTACAGCAGTAATGAAGTCAACAATTGCAAGATGGATTGCATCAGCGATTCAGTTTTGCCATTCTAAAGCTGGAAGCCCTCTGTCCGTGCAGCCTAAAGCTCATTCCACAAGGTCTGTGTCATCGGCAGCGCTTTTTGCCGGAGTGCCGTTGGAGAAGATTTGCCGTGCTGCAACCTGGAAGAATGTGCACACATTTACACGGCATTACTGTCTGGATCTGGCTACAGAAGCTGAGTCAGTAGTTGGTCAAGCAGTGTTACGCAACCTTTTCAAATAAGGTAAGCCTCTATTGAGAGGTGACTATCTTATTTCATGCTTTTGAATGCTGTCTCTTTTAATTGTTCATGTTACTAATGTCTCTCATGTGATATGGCATATGTTATAAGTATGTTTACAAATACATTTTACAAGGTATCTAATGTGGTCTATATAATACCCACCATCTGCTAAGGAACTAAGATTTTTACTGCTAGCTATTCTGATTCAAGCATGTGAATCTATGAAAGATACCCCAATACTGGATAAGAAAACGAGTTACTTACCTGTAATTTCAGTTATCCAGTATTGGTATCTTTCATAGATTCACATGCGACCCACCCTCCTCCCCGGAGAGGCTTCCCTTATTACTATGTTATTACTATGTTATACTTACTGTCACTTGTGCTACGAAAATCTGAGGGACTTGCCTCTCTGTGGAGTGTTCTAGAGGGTGCTAGAGCCTGATTGGCTGTGTTCCAAATTTGGTTCTTTTTTACAAAAGGACAAGTATAGGCTAGTGTAGTGACTTTATTGTCCATTATAGCCTATTGTATGATATTTTAGTACTATTATGTATATGTTTTATTTGTACCGTGAGACTCCCACCTCGACGGCTTGGATGATTCAAGCATGTGAATCTATGAAAGATACCAATACTGGATAACTGAAGTTACAGGTAAGTAACTCGTTTTCTTCCCGGCCTACAGAGTTGCACTGTAATGCGGCCAATTTGTGGCTGGCACTTTAACACTCCTGTCCGTCTCCCCCCCCCCCCCCAATGCTCCCCCCCCCTCCAAGACTACCAACACCCCCAAGATCTCTGACATCTTTCTTGAGGAAACATGACAAGAGGTTGAAGCAATTATTTTGCTGCTGTTCTTCGGATCTGGTATGGTCATGCCATATCTTGGGCAGACTCTTCTTTCTTTAGGCCGCCATTGTGACACAATTTTTCCCCCAAAAAATGAGCATTGGCATCTTTCAGGTGAATTCAGCTTCCCGCTATGCTTATTTCTGTGACTTTAAAGCCTGTTAAGCAACAACTCAGTTTTTTCCTCTGTGAATTTGCGTTGGTATGACAACACTTTGTTTTTTTCTCTTTTGAATAATGAATATCTTCTTGGTTCATGAATTTATTGAAGATCCCCAAAATGGAGAACCGGTAGTACAGGCGAGTAACTGTTCCTTTCTCATAGATGGCAATGCAGTCTTCGTTACTGGTATCTCTAATTTGCCGGTGTCGGTAATTTTTTCCTGGGTCTTGGGGAGCAAGTGATTTCTGGCCAGTTTCCTTTGTTGGCACTGTCTTATCTCTGGTGGCCCTTGGTACTACTACAGTCCAAATGGAAAACCAATTGACTCCTTTTATGCAATTGAGTGTCTAGCATTTGCAAATAGACCTAGATTGCTTACATTTTGGGAGCTTAAACTTTAAACGACAGGCAAACACTTTTCATTAATCATAGTGTCCGATCAGAGATATTTAATTACATGCACATCTGACCTCAGTGGCCTTTGGAGAGAGGATGAGTAATGAGTGACACGCAGTGGGGACAAGGGAGTTGGACCTCAAGGCCTTTCATTTATAACACTGCAATCCAGCTTCTTGACTAATGCAATATCCCTGTTTTGTGGTACCTGCCCATTTTTTTGATGAGTATGACCATGCTTAATTGTGTCTCTCCTCTGAGCTCTAAAATGGTGCCAGTACTCATTTGGCTGATCTCCCTGATTTCCGAACCCCAATGCAATGCATGGTCACTACACTGATAGAGCAGTTCTCTTCCAGGGGATCCTCATCAGTATTCATCGCATTAAATCGTCCCGTCCATGTGCGGGGACCCCAGAGCACTTCTTTAATATTCTGCAAGTATGTAGCAACCTTGTATGTAGTACTTAAGATGTGTGTGTGTATGTATGTGTATGTATATGTGTATATAACGTGTGTGTGCATGTGTGTGTATATAACGTGTGTGTGTGTGTGTGTGTGTGTGTGTGTGTGTGTGTGTGTATATGTGTATATATGAACATGGAGAAGATCGGACTTCAGGAGAGAGGACCAGCTGGATCAACAAGATGCCTTCTGGAACACCAGCCTTCCTCCAATGAACCCTCCTCTCGTCCCAAAGACCCCCACAGAGGCAGATCCTGGAAACGCCAAGAAACGCCGTCCCGGTTGATGTCTAGGAAAATACCAATATTTTCGCCTTCCACGTCGAAGACACTGTCGAAGGTGGGGCCGGCTCAACGTTGAAACACACCTGATAATCGACATCAAGACACTCCTTGGATCCGAGACTGCTTCATTGTCAAGGTCGACGACCAGGTGACCATCCGCGCCGTCTAAGTCTAACAGCACCACATTGCTGTTGAGATAGCTGTTGACTTCTACTAGACATCCATCGCCGTCAAAGCTGCAGTCTACGTCGAGCCCTGTAGAAAAACAGAAGTGGGTTCATGGGTGGCTTGCTGTGGTAAATGACAATCCCTGGAAAGCATAAGCCGGTAGTCTTCAATGATTTCTGTAGCTTTATTGAATAAGCCAGAGGAACAAGTACAAGTGTATTGAGGGCTCAGGATGGTTGCTCCAACTGACACTGGAGAGTTCTGTGCCATAGCCACTAACATCTGGAGGTAGCAACACATTATGTGCCCAATTCTGTTTGTACTTATCGATGGAGATAATGGTGATTCTTGCACCGGAGTCAATGAGAAGAGGAATGTTAACATTGTCAATGAAAATCTGAACTAAAAGGTCAGTAACAATCTTATCCGAATGGACATTGTTGATATCTATACAATCCACAGCCAACATTAATTCCTCAAGTTTGTTTTCTACTAACACCTTTTCACTATCCACAACATTGTCTTGAATATACCGAATAGGATGGCGTCTGCCTCCTCTACAAACATTGCCAAAGTGGCCAATCTTTTTACATTTCCAACACTCTTGTGCTGAAGCTGGACAATTTTTGAAATTAGAAACGAGAGTTCGAACCACATCTAAAGCATTGTATATTACCACGGCCAACGGCTGCACCTCTACCACCTCTAATATTGGTAAAAGAGTAAACTCTAGATTTGTTCGCAGAAGAGTCAGAAGCGTGTGAAGTTTTTGAAGACACATTGGCAACATTGGTAGAAGGTGATGGTTGAGTTTCTAATTGCTTGGCATCAATTTCAGATGTTTCGATGCTTTTAGCTAAATCAATGGCTTCATCTAATGAGGGATTCCTGCAGGCCAACAGTCTTTGCTGAATCTTTTTAGAATAACATCTGGAAACTAGTTGATCCCTAATTAATTGTGAAGTGAAATGTTCAAAATCGCAATAGCCAGCAAGAACTTTGAAAGAGGTTATGTAGGTATCAATCGACTCATTGGGACCTTGAATGCGAGTGAAGAATTTATGACTGTGAACTACAAGATTGACCTTTCCCTCAAAGTAAATGGATAACTTCTTTACCGCTAGCTGAAACTCGTCAAGGTCACCCAAGTCTTGACCTAAATAAACAGGTAAGTGGTCAAACACGTTCTGCCCCTCCACACCTAAATAGTAATACAACAAACTGCGCTTTCTTTCAAGTTTGAACTTTAAACCATCAATGGCTCCTAGGTATGCTTCAAAAGATCTGTACCAAAGGCGCCATTTAACCCCTTCCATGCTCATGACGAGCTGGACTCGTCATGGCACACAGTGGTCGTGTGCTTATGACGAGTCCAGCTCGTCATGAAACATCGCCTGGGAAATCCCTCTGGTGCGGGCACCAGAGGGATTCCCTTTATGCCAAAACAGCCTCGGGAGCTGGGGAAGAGCTTCCCCAGCTCCCGAGGCCCCCCCCCCCTGGTTTCCCTGAAATGACGATCGGCGCGCACGTCGTGCTGATGTCATTTCAGTGAAACTGAAATGAGCCAAGAGGCTCATTTCAGTTGTTTCCCTTTCTACGTGCTCAGGGGGCTCTCTCAGCCCCCTGAGCACGTAGAAAGACGGGAGAGGTATCGTTGGAAAGGGAGAATCTCCCTTTCCAATGGTACCCTCCTCAGTGGATCCCTGCTTGTGGATCGCCACAGGAGGGCGATCCCCAAGCAGGGATCCACCCACTAGACACCAGGGAGGGGGAGCGGCCCTTGGGCAAGGGCCTTTGCTCCCCCCAGTTTAATTTGGCAACATTTAGTCTTTTTGCCCCCCCTGGGGGACAGATGGGGGCAGTAGCCCCCAATCTGCCCCCCCCCCCGGGGGGGCAAAAAGCCCACTAGACACCAGGGATTTGTTTAGAAAGGAAAAATAAGGGTGGGGGCTGCCCAAAACGGGCATGCCCATGCCCCCACCCCCGCAATCATTAGTCTTTCTGCCCCCCCTGGGGGGCAGATGGGGCATTGGCCCCTAATCTGCCCCTTCGGGGGGGCAGAAAGCCCACTAAACACCAGGGATTTGTTTTTTTAAGTTTTTTTAGGGTGGGGGCTGCCCGAAATGGGCACGCCAATGCCCCCACCCACCCGCCACCATTACAGCCTTTCTGCCCACCCGGGGGGGGCAGAAAGCCCACTAAACGGCAAGAATTTTTTATTGCACCATTTTTTTTAGGGTGGGGGCTGCCCGAAATGGGCACGCCAATGCCCCCACCCCCGCCACCATTACAGCCGGGGGGGGGGGCAGAAAGCCCACTGAACACCAGGGATTTTTTATTGCACCATTTTTTTAGGGTGGGGGCTGCCCAAAACGGGCACGCCATTGCCCCCACCCCTCCGCCACCATTACAGCCTTTCTGCCCACCCCCCAGAGGGGATTATTTTTTGCGCAATTGTTTTTAGGGCACACCAATGCCCCCCCCCCCCCCAAAAAAGAGTCTTTCTGCCCCCCGGGAGGCAGATGGGAGCTGTAGCCCCCAATCTGGCGCCCCAGGGGGGTGCAGAAAGCCCACTAGTAGAAACCATGGATTTTTTTGTTTTATTAGTGTAGGGGTAGGGGCTGCCCAAAATGGGCATGACAATACCCCCACCCCCAGAGAAATTCCAGTCTTTCTGCCCCCCGGGAGGGAAGATGGTGGCAGTGGCCCCTGATCTGCCCCCTGGGGGGGGCAGAAAGCCCACTAGGCGCCAGCGAGTACGCAGGCTTTTTTTATGGGTGGGGGCTGCCCAAAATGGTCATACCAATGCCCCCAACCCCACAAAAAATAGCCACAGTCTTTCTGCCCTCTTTGGGGGCATATCGGGACAAATCCCCCTCCCCCGATTCCCCCCCAGGGCGGCAAAAAGCCCACTAGGCTCCGACTTTTTTTTAGCAATGTGCCTACCTGTGGATTTTGGGCCCTAGCGCAGCTGGCACGTAGGGAAACCTAGCAAACCTGTACATTTTTGAAAACTAGATACCCAGCGGAATCCAGGATGGGGTGACTTGACTGGCTCTCACCAGGTTCTGTTACCCACAATCCCTTGCAAACCTAAAACTTTGTAAAACAAACACATTTTCCTCACATTTCTGTGGTGGAAAGTTCTGGAATCTGCGTGGATCCACAAAATTCCACAAACCCCGCGTTCTCCAAAGTCTTCCGAGAAAAATGGTACCTCACTTGCGTGGGTAGGCCTAGTGCCCGCGACAGGCAAGGGCCCAAAACGTATTGAGGTGACATCATTTTGATGTCGCCTCACTACATTTTGTGCCCTTGCCTTGTGTGGGTACTTGGGCCTCCCACACAAGTGAGGCACCGTTTTTATCGGGAGACCCGGGGGAACGCTGGGTGGTAGGAATTTTGTGTCAGCCCGGTGATGCCACAACTTTCCCACACAAAAATGTGTGAAAAAAGTGATTTTTTTTTTCAGCTAAAATTGAGGTTTGCAGGGGATTCTGGGTAAGGAAACGTTGGGGGATCACCCAAGCCATACCTCCCTGGAATCCCCCGGGTGTCTAGTTTTCAGAAATGTGTGGGTTTGGTAGGTTTCCCTAGGTGGCCGCCGAGCACGGGGCCAAAAACTTAGGTGACCCCCCCTTGCAAAACCAGGTTGTTTTGTGATAGGCAATTTTGATGTCGCCTCACTACGTTTTGTGCCCTTGCATGTCGCGGGTAGTTGGGCCTCCCACACGAGTGAGGCACCGTTTTTATCGGGAGACCCGGGGGAACGCTGGGTGGTAGGAAATTTGTGTCAGCCCGGGGATGCCACAACTTTCCCACACAAATGTGTGAAAAAAGTGCATTTTTCAGCTAAAATTGAGGTTTGCAGGGGATTCTGGGTAAGGAAACGTTGGGGGATCCACGCAAGCCATACCTCCCTAGAATCCCCTGGGTGTCTAGTTTTCAGAAATGTGTAGGTTTGGTAGGTTTCCCTAGGTGCCGGCAGAGCTATGGTTCAAAAACTACAACTAGGCACTTTGCCAAAAAAGGGCTATTTTTCACTGCGAAACTGAGGTGTGTCCACGTTGCGTTTTGCACCGTTTCCTGTCGCAGGCACTAGGCTGACCCACACAAGTGAGATACCATTTTTCTCGGAAGACTTTGGGGAACGCGGGGTGGGTGGAAATTTGTGGATCCACTCTGATTCCAGAACTGTCCACCACAGAAATGTGGGGAAAATGTGTTTTTTTGGACAATTTTTTAGGTTTGCAAGGGATTCTGGGTAACAGAACCTGGTGGGAGGCAGTCAAGTCACCCCATCATGGATTCCCCTGGATGTCTAGTTTTCAAAAATGTATAGGTTTGCTAGGTTTCCCTAGGTGCCGGCAGAGCTAGGGTTCAAAAACTACAGCTAGGCACTTTGCCAAAAAAGGGTCATTTTTCACTGCGAAATTGAGGTGTGACCACGTTGCGTTTTGCGCACTTTCCTGTCGCGGGCACTAGGTCGACCACACAAGTGAGGTACCATTTTTATCAGGAGACTTAGGGTAATTCATATTTGTAAAGCAACTGTTATTACCTATTGACTTTCGATGCATTTCTGCTTTCCAAATGAAAGACATTGTGTAAAAAATAAGTCATTTTGAAAAATGACCGATAATTCTCATGCTAGTATGAGTATTCCCAATTCTCGAAAATGTGCAAATATCTACTGTTTCTAAACTCTATAATTTGTTCCCATTTCAGAAATACATAGGTGTCTTTCATACCGATTTTTCCATGTATACATCTTCCCACAATAATTGATATATACCCGGTACATAATAAAAAGCCATTGCAAATTGCTGCTCAGTTTTTGACTCTGGGTTCGTCGGGTTCTTGGTGAACCTACAAGTCCTATATATCCCCACAACCAGAAAGGTCCAGCGGATGTAATAGTATATTGCTTTCAAAGAGCTGTCAAAATTAGAAGAAGTTACAGGTGAAAACGTTGACACACATGGCTGTTTTTTTCAACTAATTTTCAATTTTTCCTATATTTAACTGTTAGTTTCTATAAAGAAACCTTGACGGATCTACACAAATGACCCCTTGCTGAATTCAGAATTTTGTCTACTTTTTAAAATGTATAGCTTTCCAGGATCCATTATTGCTTTCATACCCATTTCTCCCATTAACTGGAAGGAGGTTGAAAGTACAAAAATAGCAAAAATAGGCTTTGTCCCAGAAAAATGCCAAAACTGTGTAAAAATGTTGGTTTTCTGACAAAAGTCTGTGATTCCCTAAAAGCTGGGAAAATGGTGATTTCAGTCCCACAAACCCTTTTCTGATACCATTTGCAGGGAAAAACCCAGACGCTTTCATTTGCAGCCCTTTTTCCCAATTTTTCCCAAAAAAAACAAAATTTAGCTGTATTTTGGCTAATTTCTGGGACCCCTCCAGGGGAATCCACAAACCCTGGGTACCTTTACAATCCCCATGATGTTGGAAGAAAAGGACGCAAATTTGGCGTGGATACCTTATGTGGTCAAAAAGTTACAGGGGCCTAAGCGCGCACTACCCCAAATAGCCAAAAAAAGGCTTAGCACTGGGAGGGAAAAGGCCTAGCAGCGAAGGGGTTAAGAGGAGGTTCTCCAGGATCCTGTAAAAATTGAGCTGGAGGTGTGACGGATTGCATGATGCTAGGAGTAAAATTTGACACGGTAAGAAGAAAAGAGCAAGCGTCAACACGAAGAAATAGCGTGTTAATCGCTGACGTTAATGCCAAGTGGACCAGAGAAAATTACTTGTGAAAGGATATATAGTACTGTGAGCAGGCGTCAACACGTGGAAACAGCGTGTTAATCGCTGATGTTAAAACTAGATGAGACAAAGAAATGTACTGTGAAAATACGTGCAGTGCTGTGATAACACTTGAGGGGCGCTGTGGTTGAACAAGAGAGCCTGAATGGAGCAGGAAGTGTTCTTTTAGATAAACGAATTCCTTTATTGAGTGTGAAGCAGAAACCAAAGTCTAAGTGCAACAGATGAACCAGAGGTAATGTAGCAAGAGCGTGGATGTCAGGACATAGGCGTGACACGGTAATAAAAATTGTGTTGTATTTATCGCTTGTAGTCTGACGCGTGCCGAAATACGCGCCGGGTATCAGACAAGATGAATGCTGAACGTTGGCTCAAGCGCGAGCGACAGCGCGTGTCGTGGACAAGGGCCTCTGCGCGAGCTTTCGAATAAAGCGAGATGGAGCTCGAGGACAGGTTGTTTGGACAGGTTGTCTCGGTAACGTTAGACGCACTCGAGCGGGTGATGAAAGGTTGAACAGCCGAGGCCATAAATGTAACAATATGCCAAAAATTATGTCCAAAAGCCGCTCAGCTATGCTGGATAGACCGGGTAGAGCACTCCGACTTGGTGATAAGTCTGTAAGTAGTGCTGGAGCGTACAAGGTAAACAAAGTCCCTCTAAGTTGAGTCCACAAATATCGGAGTTGCCGGCAGTAAATAAACTAAATCCCTGAGCCCTCAGAGTAAATAAGGGAAAAAAATACAGTACCTTGTGAAGCGCTCGCAAATTGACTGCAGAAAATAACAGGCAGGAAAAAAAATATGAAGTCCCAAACTTGTCGCCAAATTTGAAGTGGGTTCATGGGTGGCTTGCTGTGGTAAATGACGATCCCTGGAAATCATAAGCCGATAGTCTTCAATGATTTCTGTAGCTTTATTGAATAAGCCAGAGGAACAAATACAAGTGTATTGAGGGCTCAGGGTGGTCGCTCCAACTGACACTGGAGAGTTCTGTGCCATAGCCCTAACATTCTGATGCAGGTAATACATGGAAAGTAATACATGTAATATGAGCACAGGTACAAAGGAAGGTTCTATGAACAACGTATAGTAAAGGAGCACTAGCAAAGAAAACATGAACACCACAAAAACCCCACACAGTGTCGAAGGAGAAGCATTTATCGACATCAAGAGAAATACTGACTTTTTCCCATGTTGCGGAAAGGCATCAATTGATATCAACAGTCGTCCAGTGTGTTTCTGTGGACTTGGTGGAATCTGAATGTCTATTGCCTGCTAAAGCCACTTTGCAGTCCCCTATCAATATCTCTCCAAGGTGTATAAAATACCAAAAAGCATACAGCAGCAGACCAAGGCCAAGCACATTAGATCCCACCAGTTTCATAAAATATTATTCTAGTGCAGCTACTTCCGGCATCCACTGCTGAAGGATGTCAATAATAGTACGAGTCCATAAGAAAGGAAGGTGCACTCTAAATGAAAGCAATCAGGAAACATATATTGTCCAAAGTTTCTTTTCTTTATTTACGTAGTTTGGTTAAAACCGGCACACAGCCAACGCGTTTCGTTCCCTTGTGCCACGGGAACTTCGTCAGGGCTGTAATAATCACAACATATATAACATAAATATACATATAGAATACATATAGAAATCACATATACATACACCATCCACTAGAGTGAAATTATATATAACACACAAACAAATTTAAAACACATACAATGACCCAAAAAGCGAAAGAAAACATAAACCAACAAAGTGTTCAAGGATACACCATCCCTTAAAAGACAAAACGGGAGGATACCCTGTGCAATAAGCCTGCGGTGACAACTGGAAATAGGAAGGAACGACCAGCTAGTTTTGTCACCCAATACAATCTAAACAGTGGCAGAATATACAATATTTTGAAAAAAAATTGGGGCATTCTGACTGATATCCCTGGCCTAAGTAAGAGTATAACTGATAAACCCTCCATGACATATCGTAGAGGGAGGTCCCTACGCGACGCTTTGTGTCCAAGTTATATAATGAATCCACGTGATACATGGTTGCCACCTAAACCATTTGGCTTTTTTACTTGTGGTACCTGTAACATCTGTCCTTTTGGCAGAAATAAAATTACCAATTTTTCGTATAATACCTCTAATTCCCATAGAATTGCACATTTTATTAATTGCAATACTACCCACGTTATATACATTTTAGGTTGCAAATGTGATATCATCTACGTGGGCAGCACTGTACGCTTTTTAAAAGTTCGCATTCAGGAACACCGTAGAGCTATACTCAACAAGGATAGCCGGTACCCTGTGAGCGACCATTATATGAAGGTACATCCCGATGATGATTCTTTCTGGTTTCATGGTATTGACCATGTACCCCAGGGAGCTAGGGGTGGCGATCGTGAACTGCTATGTAGGCAGAGGGAAGCCAAATGGATATGTCGTCTTAAAGCCACTGAGAAAGGCCACAATACTGATAAAGAATTACACTATTTTCTTGGATAGAAGGGTGTATATTGTGTACATTGATGTGGCCTTAAGTATCTGTTAATACTCTCTAATAAGGTTTCTTATCATATCTCTGTAGAAGGGAATAGCCTTTTGAGTAAATTCTTTGAAGAAAAAATCTCTTTAATGGGATTGTAGTTTTATTTATTTTTTTCAATTTGTAACCTTTAATATTTTTTCTTTTGTTTCAAAATGACAATTAATGTATGTATCCAATTCATCCTTTCTTTTTCTTTCCCCTCTTTCTCACTATGTATCCCTTTTCTAAGGTTTTTATATTGATTTTCAAGAGATTTTCCTGGTAATATGCGGTTTCGTCAGTGAGTTAGAAAATACTGTGATAAGATTACTTTAGAAACTGATTTTTGAACACACTACAAGATGGCCCCTGGGTTTGTCATCATCTATGTGAGATTTGTCGGCATAAGATGACATTCCCATAACCATCTTGGTTTTTTGTTCTATGGAATTATTTACCGTGTCTCGAGTTAAGTCTATAAACTAGATTATTTAACGTTTTAAGAAAGTATTGTATTATGGCTATGATACGTTGGAAACTTACCAGTATAGTTTTTCGAAAACTGTAAATCAGTTAATTATGATATCCGAGTTGGGTTTTTTGTATTACAAAACCAACCAGACAATATCTCTCTTTCATATCATCGTTATATTCAAACTGCATGGCAATAATATGTTTTTCCATTTTTGGATTACATTTTCATGATGGCCGCCAGACTCGCGGTCCTTTTCTCTTGCATTTACGTGATGCATTTCGGTCGCATGAATTTGACGTCATTTTGCGCCTTCGGGATTGCTTAAATTGATTCTAGTAATGGCGTGGGAGCTTGTATTATCGTGTTGCCGGTTATCATGCCGTCGGAAAACTTTCTCGTTGGAGAATAGGTGATTACTGGGTACGTCAGTATGTTTGTTTGTATTTAGTCGTACTAAACGATATTATGCTGGTTAGTATTATGTTCTATGTGCCTCCTCTTTGTTTTTATTGTAGAATTCTACGGGGCACTGTCCACCTTTTTTTAATACCCTTTGGGAACTTTTAATATACTATGACAAAAACGGGCCGTTTATTGATCGTTAATGGATATTGAAATATTTTAGGCCTCTTGTTTATAATTGAATATTGGTCTAATTTTTTGAGTATTTTTATATGGCTGTACAGGCTGGGTGAGATACTATTATATCGCTATTTTCTGGGTGCTTGTTCCCTCGCATATAATTGCCTGCTAATTCTTATTTGTGGTCCATCGTATACATGACTGTCTCACACTGAGAATTTTTTCTGTGTATTGTTAGGTATACTGGCTCAGTTGTCACTTAGGACCTGTACTTTTCAGACTGTGATACTATTTATAAACTGATTACTGTCAGTATGTTGGTCTTTTATATAATCAGGGCCATGGTATATAAGTCATATAAACACTGGTCCGTTTTTTGTTTGATAGTCACGTGTCACATGGAGTAAAATAATTTTCTCGTAGCTTTTTGGGATATATATTTCTTTTCCTTTATAAACTGTTTATTTCTTGGCAGTTGACCTCTTGAAATTTAAAGAGCAGTGCGCCGTTTGGGACTCCTTATTTTCGGACTCCCCCACTATAACTGATCAATCTCAAGGTGAGAGAGCCCATGGTCCGAAATTTTCTAATTTTTGATAAAGATCGGCGAGTTTAAATCTCGCCTCTTTTTACCTCTCTTGCTTATATACTGTCTAGTATTTGCTCTGTTTATCTTAATTTATTTACAGGAATATTCTTTAAAGACCTTTTATATAGGGTGTCTTGACCATATCAGGGGACGTACGATCTTTATTTTGAAACGGCACCCCGTGACAACCATTGGACCTGTGACTGAGTTGTGTACGTTCTCTCTATATTACCCATAAGGTGAGATACATAGAATATCCTTTTCTTGCCCCTTTTGGGTCTTGTTAATCGCGATCTATGGTGACGTTTTGGACACATCTACACACGACCTTTTAACCTGTCACCTTTTAGGCTTGTGCTTTCAGGTGGATTATGGTCCTCCCCCTTTCTTCTTTTTATTCTTCTCAGATTCATTGCTTTCTAACTCTCTCCCTTTTTTTCTTGCTTATTTAGGCTTTATACTTTATCCTTTTTTCTCATTTTTCTCTTTGCATTATTGTTCTTTTCTCCTTTTGTGTACTGTTTTTTTCATATTTATATATTTTTTTATTTTTCCACTTTTTATATATTTGGTTCAGATTTTTGTCTGTTTAAATATTGTATGTTTTTTAGTATATTTTGGTGTTATATGATTTATATATATATCCTCTTGCGCTTTCTTTATGTGATATTTTAGCAAATTCAAGTGGCACCTTTTAAAAAAACAAATTTTCTTAAAAACAGGTTTGTCTTTTAAGGGATGGTGTATCCTTGAACACTTTGTTGGTTTATGTTTTCTTTCGCTTTTTGGGTCATTGTATGTGTTTTAAATTTGTTTGTGTGTTATATATAATTTCACTCTAGTGGATGGTGTATGTATATGTGATTTCTATATGTATATTTATGTTATATATGTTGTGATTATTACAGCCCTGACGAAGTTCCCGTGGCACAAGGGAACGAAACGCGTTGGCTGTGTGCCGGTTTTAACCAAACTACGTAAATAAAGAAAAGAAACTTTGGACAATATATGTTTCCTGATTGCTTTCATTTAGAGTGCACCTTCCTTTCTTATGATCTCTCCAAGGTGGTTGGAAAGTGTAGGAGGCTGGCTTAGTGTATGGTGCACACTTATTTAAGTGATGCACCTTTCACTAATCCAGGCAACCCTTATGGTTGTTTTAGTGGTCTTTGATAACCATAGAAAGCTCTCAAAGTGGTAGGTGTGGAGAGCAGCCTTCAGGCTGATCTCGAAGGAGTTTTAAGCAGCATGTTTTACCATTCTAATCATGCAGTGTAGGTTAAACGAAAAAGAACTACACAGTGCGTATATATATATATATATATAAAAATGTCAATTTATTACACAACACTCACTAACACATTGGTATATCTCCTACCGTTAGATATGAACACAAATACACATTAATGCTTCAATTGCAAGCACAAAATACAGTGGTCTCCAGGGGGAGACCAAACCATATTCTAAAAAAAAAAAAATGGAATCCGAACTGCGCCCGAAGCTGGGACTTGGACCAGGGGACTCCAAGGAGCTAGGGGTACAAGGAACCACCCAAGGTAAGTACCCAGGAACCCCACGTAGGCTGTGTGCAGAGTGGAAACACAGCCACGTGTCCTATAGAAGTCAACGGGGAAGTTGCGGTTGCAGTTTATCAGAAGACCCTTCCCAGTGGACCCTGAAGAAACCCCGTGGATGACAGAATGTTTGAGAGTCACCCTACCCGTGGATACCCCTGGACCAGGATACCTACACCAGGGAAGCAGGGTGCATAGGTGCAAAGTGATGTCGGAAACCGCCATAGACCATAATGGAGGACTTCAGAAAAGATTTCACTGGAGAAGACTGTGCAAGAGTCCGGTGAAATCCAAGGGTGGATTCTTGAAGTGAAGAACCTGTAAGCAGAGGGGACAGAGTCTATGCCACTCGGAGGTGACCAGGAGGCACGGAAGAGCAATGCCCACCGATGTCGGACGGTTCTAAAGTGTTGATGGCGAACTTGTCGCAGCAGCTGTGAGGATGAGGCGACGCTGAGGAAGACCAGGAGCCGTGCACTAGCTGTCCCACGTCAGAAGTCGAGAACTAGGGGGTCGGTTTCCAGCAGTTCCACCAACAAGCCTTGGCAGCTGCAACAGGCGTGGAGAGCGAAGGAGCAATGTTGGGACCAGCAAGGTCCAAGGGACTTGCCGCAAGCAGAAGAGTCAGAGCAGGCCCGGAGCAAGCAGAAGAGCCCACTGAAGCAGAAGCCCTCAGGACGACCCACCGGCCAAAGGCACAGGAGTCGCAAGAGGACTTGAGCAGCTCACCAAGAAGGAAGGCCCACGGTGCAGAGGATGCGGTGAGGACGCTGTACTTGGCAGTAAAAGATGCTGGAGGCTGGAGCTTCTTGTAGCCCGAAGATCTCTGGAGTGCAGAGCCAACAGGCCTTGGCAGTGGCTGGTTGATGTGGTGCACAGGGGTTTGGTCCCAGCGGTTCCGACGAGGAATATTGGCCTCAAAATTGCAGAGAGGACAGGTCAGACCGCGAGGGAGTTGCCGAACCACCACCTGTGTTGCTGAGCCTTTCGAAGTCCGTGGGACGTCAGGAGCAGCAAACCAGTCAGCTTAGTTGCAGTGTCTGCAGATGCAAGGGAGTGACTCCTTCACTCCAGTGCGTGATTACTTCAGGTGTCCTTGATGCCCACAGGTCTGGTGACGATTCTGGAAAAAACACAGACGAAGACTTGCAGAACAGCGAGACCAGAAGCAGGAGTCTTCCTTGATGCAGTCTCGGTTCCAGGCGAAGTCCAAGTGTCCAGACGGTCGAAGAATGATGTGGTTTCAGTCTTGTGTCTTGTCCCAGGATGAATCTGAAGAGCTACCCACAGGTAAGCCCTTAAGTATCCTAGGGTTAGGGTTGGAACAACTCAAGGGTCCCTCCCAGAGGAGGGGCTGGACAAAGAGGAGGATACTCCCATATCCTTTTTCCAGTTTCACGCCAGAGCGGGAGCCAAGGGCTCCCTGAAATGGTTCCAACTGGAGTATGCAAGGAGGGCACCAAATGCGCCCTTCAAAACAGTCTGGTGGCACTGGCAAGCGCCCCCAGCCCAATACACCAAGTCCTGTCTGGGAGGTGGTCACACCTCCCTGCAACAGGAAACCTATTGTTCTACCTTCCCCTGCTTGAGCTTGGCTCAGCAGCAGGAGGGCAGGATCATGTCTGTGGTCGGCAGCAGCACTAGCAGGCTGTCAGACCCTGAAAGGCTAGTACCGGGTGGTTCCCCAAGGGAGCCCCCAGTATGTGGGATCATACTTCCAACACTGGAATCGGAGTTTGGGTTTGATTCAAACATGTTTGATACCAAACATGACCGGGTTCCATGTAGCCACTATATAGTTAAATATCCCGCAATGACTGATGTCCACTATATGTATTAAAATGGCTGACCGCACTTGCAAAGCCTGGAGAATCGAGACCGGGGTTTGTAGTGGTGTCCTGCTCATGCAGGAGCACCCTCACACTTATAAACAAGCACCCTGCCTTCAGAACTGAAAGGCCTACCGTAGGGGTGACTTCGAGGGTTTTAAGTGCAGTGACCTCAGATGTAAGAAAACTTATGTCATGAGAGGTGCAAGCACCAACTCACACAGGCTGCAATGGCAGGCCTGTAGTCGCAGTTTAAGTGTACACCTATGGGTGGCACAATACATGCTGCAGCCTATTGGAGACCCCAGGTGTACCTATGCCCTGTGTACCTTAGTACCATTTACTAGGGACTTAAAAGGGTACACCAGTAACCAATTGTGGATGTACAGAAATACTTACCATGGTAAATTTGGGGAGAAAGCACAGTGACTGGGGTCCTGATTGGCAGGATCCCAGTCAGACTAGTCCAAACCTACTCACCCCAAGCCAAAAGTGGGGGTAACCAAGAAAACACATCCTTCAGAAAGTCTGAGAAAGACCTGTGCCTCTGACTTCGGACTCAGTATTCACAAACATACTCTCCCTCCAGAGTCACACTGCATACGCCATCTCCGAAAATAACACCTTTCCCAAGGTTCTCTTCTGGTACACCATCAGTATCTCCTACGATTCCTCCAAGACCACATGGGAGACCTCAGCCATCACCTCGGAGTTAGAGAAGCACTATCCGTCAGTGATCTAGAACAACATCTCGAACCAGGTCAAGGTCCAGAATATGTCATACTGCGTCCTCCAGGCATAGGAGGTCCCCTTTTTGTTCCACAACGTCTTGTTCCGAGATTATTCTCCTACGCTCTCGGATACACCTCCAGCCAGAGTGTCACCAGTGGACGATCTCTTGACCTTCAACGATGTCCTGATTAGAGGTGCGACAAAGTTGAATCTGGACATTCCAACCACTGCAACTTAATCTGTGATCTTTGAAACATTCATCACAGAACAGCCTCAAAACCACTCTTGCCACTGGTGTCTGGAGTCCTAGAGCCTGCAATGCATCTATTTCTAATTCCAGCATCTCTGAGGTATGCTCCATCTTGGATCCTTAAGAAATACAATGCTTCTGATCAGATCCCTCTGTTCCTAAGAGTTGATCCTCCTCTGGATTCTGTGATCGTGGCGGCCGCACGGAAATCAGTGTGCAACTTCTTCCTCTTCTTTGGTTCCACCTGACAAAGAGAGTAAGCAAATAGATGCCCTCGGAAAAAAGATGTGTGGAACATCAGCATCTTACATGAAGGTTGCTAGTTCCTCAGCTCTGCTTGGAAGATATGATAAATCCCCGTGGGATTCGCTAGCCAGATTCACAGAGGAGGAGGATCGGCACAATTTCCAGGAAATACTCAATGAGGGTGGCCTGGTTTCGAATCAAATCATTAGCGCAGGTGCGGGTGGGTCTGATCTAGGGGTGCATGGTTATGCACATGCATCTGTGTTCGAAAATCATCTTGGCAACATCTTACTGGGTTGAAATCAGATGCTTAACACCGAATTACGAACCTGCCATTTTCTGGTAACCCTCTGTTTGGTACCCATCCGGATGAGGAAATGTCAAGGATGAAAACAGATTTGGAAACTCAACGCTGTTGGCCTAGAAAAGAAAAAGGAATTCCGCAAAAGATACAGGCCTTACGACAGACAGTATTTCCAGGAGAGAGTTCAAACCCCTCACTGGCAACATCAGCAGCAGGCAAGATTGCACTTCCATCCTTGCAGACCATCTGGAGGAAGAGGTTCACAAAAACAGCAGCCTGCAACCGCAGGAAAGCCTCCTGCAAAACAATGAATCGTCCGTTCCCCCTTCACTGTTACCTGCTTCGGTGAAGGGAAGTATTGTCAATCCCTTTGAAGAGTGTCTGTCAATCAAAGACAGATGAGTCTTAAATATTGTACAGAATGGCTGTTATGTTCGCTTCAGGTCCCTTCCTCCTACTGTTCCTCGGGCAAAAACATCCTGGTACCAGCTAGACCTCTTGCAGTCGGAAGTCAACACCCTAATGCAAAAAGCGGCCATAGAGGAGGTTCCATGTCCTCAAAGGGGATCGAAAGGGAATTACATTTATAAGCGCACTAAACTAGAGGGTTTCAAAGCACTAGTGCTTACTGAGGAACAGCCGATAGAGACCAAGAACAGCACTCATGGAAGAGAGAAGAGACAGGTTTTGAGATGCTTGCGAAATATGGAGCAGGATTCCAGGACTGCAATGTGCACAGGTAAAGTTTTCCACAATTGATCTGCCGCCTCTGAACAGGGGCAGCCACCCCATCTGGTTTTGCGGAATCTGGGGACAATCGCCTTCCTGTGGGAGGATCATCTGAGCAATCTTTGTACCACTGGAAAGATGTTCTAAAGAGCACAGTTCCTTGGTGGAGAGCCAGGAAGACCATGTAGAGGGCTTTATATAGTACCTGCATGCATACTGGCAGCCAGTGTAGGGAGTGAATGCCATCCCTCAACAAGAGATGTTAAGGTACATTTATAACAAGGTGGGCTGCCGCATTCTGAACTGCATCATATTCAGCGAGAACTTATTGATATTCAGATATAAAGCATTGCAGTAGTCTAGGCAGGATGTTATCAAGGCGATGACCACTGCCACTCAAAGTTCAGGAGGGATTAAAGAGAACATTTTCTCATGATGAAGAAATAGAAGCTGGCGGTACGACTGAGCTGAGAGTCAAAGTTAAGTGAGTTAAAAATAAGCCCCAAGTTTTTTGCAGATTTTCCGGAGTTGTAAAAGGACCACATGTTTGCAGTCACCAAAGCTCTGACCACACAGGGTGCTGAGCTCCGAAGACCAGGTACCCCATTTTTTCAGCATTCAATCTCAAACAGTTACTCTTCATTAAAACGCTGATGCCACTCATACACTGTTTAAACTTTTCTGCTACCAGAGACAGATTGTCCGACATAGAAACAATAATTTGAGTGCAGAGGAATTCAAGTCAGCAGTGTCCATAGAAAAGACAAACCTATCGTCCTTCATGTTGAAATCTGAATAAAACCTAAGAATCTTATCTCTGCAATAGAGAGCAACCTTGTCCCACCAGTTTGAGAGCTCTCCATAGACTGTTAGGAGGAATAGAGATCTCCTTTACCACCTTCAAGAGCTCATTTGGCGAATTACTTGCAGATCTCATTTTGTTAACATAGACAGAGGATTTGGCTGCGCCAATAGCTTGCTTATGAGTAAGTAATGGCCCTGCTCGCCTCCGGCATTGCTGTCTAAGGACCTCAAGTTCGTCTGAGAACCAGGGTGCAGACACTTTGGTGCTAGTGCAAGTCTTGACTTTAAAGGAGCCACTTTACCTGTCATGGACACAACCCATCCTGCAAAATCTTCTGCAGTAGGATCCTGCGAATGGTTTGATCCCCATGAAGGAATTTTTGAGGGCTCTATCCGTATCGGATGTGATTTTGCACCAATTTCTGTATGATACAGATTTTTGCTGCGCCTGCTCCGCCCTCACCTGCGTTGCAGTTCTAAAGGTCAACGCCCGGTGATCAGCCCAACTTAAAGGAAGGAAATCCTCAACAGTCAAACCCTGATAGTTAATAAAGATAGCATCCAGCTTGTGACCAGCAGTATGAGTGGGGATTTAACCATCTAAGTAATCCAAAGTTTGTGACCAGCTCAAGAAAAGCATTTGATTCATTACAAGAATTATCTTCGAAATGAAAATTGTTCAAAATCGTGAAGTTGGATTCGACAATAAAAGGTTCTTAGACTAAGGCAGTCAATTAATAGTCCGGAGAGAGTGTTTTTCATGCTGGCTTTTTGTCGCTACCTCACAGGCGTCTTGCGAGCCACGGCTCACTGGTTCTAAGGGACAGTTACCAGAGTTCCTTGATATAGTGGCTAACCCACCACTCCTACGAAGGGGACAGTCAAGCCTAGCTATAACATAGCCTGGGGGGGACAACTGCCACCAAATCCTGCCTGAATCCTCTTTCGCCAAGGGTTCTGTAAAGAACAGGCAGTCTAAACCCAGGGTTTGAATCCAACCACAGATTTCCAAATGATGTTTAATTGGAGAACGCGCATTGTCTAATGTACAGGTAATCTCCTTCTGTATGTGCAGTCGCCTCTCCCTGGCCTCCACCTCTTCTATGACCGTGAACCTAGGTAGTCCCAGATTGTCGGTCAGATTAGTATGCTAAAAAGAATTAGCGCACCAATTAATAGTTTTATTTTCTAAGTTGAGGGTGCTACACACACTTTCTTACCTTTTAGGGAGCCACTCAAGTAGTTCCAATTGAGAGTACCGTATGAGTACCCTCTTTAGTGGTGATGTCAATCGGCAGCATTCCTGGCACTGTCCAGGCATTGTCAGGCACAGACGCACTGCACGTCTGCGCATCAGCTGGCTTTTTATGGCCTTTTGGGCACATCAACAGGATTCAGGACTAGAATGCTGACATGCTCCTCTCCGTGGCTGAGACAAGATGGCCGCAAAGGAGAGGAAAACAAGCCCTAGTGGAGTAAGAACAGTGCTCCTGTAGCGCTATCCCGATTGTCGCATCATCCCCTCTCACAACAAATTCACATAAAAACAGATAAAGTGCAAAATACAATTTTAAAAAGCATCTAGGAAGTCTAAATTTTTAAAGTGAAAGTTAATAGCCCCAGAAAGTTATAAATAGCAGCAAAAAGCGCGTGAGGCAAACTATGAAGCAACAAAATCTATTCCTATTTCTTTCTAGTAAAAAAAGGACCGAAACTATAGTTCAGACCCATCTTTGAGTGCTCAACGAGTGCATGCTTCTAGGGGATTGGATGTGTGATAGACTTTCAAGATGCATATTTCCACATCCTGATTACTGTAAAACATCAGAAATGTCTCCTTTTGAAACTGGGATCGCAGCACTATCAGTACGAAGTACTAACATTCGGCCTCCAATCAGCCCCACGGACATTTTCAAAATGTAGGACAGCATTCTTAAGGAGACCGATATCTTCGTATATCCTGACCTGGACAACTGGCTCCGAAGGAGATCCTCACCATCACAGACAAAGGAGCATTTTCACATCTGTATCAAGATACTCGCAAATCTGGGTCTTCGTATCAGTTTCCAAAAGTCTACACCATTCCCAGTACAAAAAGTGCAATACCTGTGGTCCCCACTGAACACTCAGTCCACAAGAGTGTATCCTTAGGAGGAGAGACTATAATCAATCACCTTCTAATGTCCCAATCTTCTTCAGGTTCACCATCCATCTGCGAGGCAGATAGCGTCTCTACTCTGGTCGATGGCTTCTTGCGTCATCATAGTGCCTCATGCAAGGTTGCACATGAGACCTCTGAAGCAATGACTGGAAGACTAGTGGAATCGGCTCTCTAGCTGCTGGGAGGACAAGTTGACGTTATCCCAGGCTGCACGCCAATCTCTCCCAGGGTGGTCTCAGCGGAACAATCTGATTGTGGGGGTACCACTCCATCAGGATCCCCAATTCAGACACTGATCACAAATGGGAAGCTCACATGGGCTCCCTTCAAACCCAGGGTGTTTGGTCGGACAAGGAAAAGATTTACCACATCAAAAATCCTGGAATCGAGTGGTTTACCTTGCTCTAAATTCTTTCTTTCCAGTGATCTCAACCATTTGAATCCTTGTCCAGACTGACAACACAACAACTATGCATTACTTGAACAAACTGGGGGGAACCCAGTCTTAGCCCTCTGTCTCTCGAGACTCAGACCATTTGAAAATGGCTACTAGCCAGAAACTTGACGATAATGGCCCTTCATCTGCCAGGCGCTCAAAACGTCCAAGCAGATTCTTTCACACTTCCAAGACGATCATGACTGGATTTTTGACGACTAGGTGTTACAAGACATTTTTCACGAATGGGGATAGACCTGTTCGCAGATGCAGACAATGGAAAATGACACAACTACATGTCCAGATTCACCCAACCAGGATCGAAGGGGAATGGCCTTTCGATAATTTGGTCACGGAAATTTCTCTACGCATTTCCTCCAACTTCTGTCATTCCAACAGTTATTCTAAAGTTGTATCAATCCCAGACCTGAATGATACTAATAGCACCACAGTGGCCTCACCAGTGGTGGGTCACAGACATCTCAACCTGTCGGAGAGGCCTCACAAGAAGTTTCCGTGCAGACCAGATCTCCTGTTCAAGTTCGGAGGAGAGATGCTGCATCCCAAACTCCCACCTCTGAACTTGAAAGCATGACTCCTGAATTCCTCCAATATGGACATGTAGACCTGTCCAAAGAATGTATGGATATTCTCAGGGAAGCTAAGAGACCTTCAACTAGAAGACCATATGCTTTCAAATGGAAAATGTACACCGCATAATCACAGTCCCATTTTATGTCTGGAAGATGCAGTAATCACAGGGCCGGACTGGCAGGATCGGACGTTTTCCCTGGAGGCTGGAAGGGTGGGGGGCGGTTTTGCAGTGGTGCTGCAATATCTGGCACCCAGTAACCAGAAGCAAGCAAGTGTTTCCAGCGTCCCGGGTCCAGGCATTGCCTCCCCAGGGGCTGGTCCCAGCAGATTGCCCCTAGAAGAGGAGGCTAAAGTGCTTACCTGTAATTCTAGTTCTCTTCCAGGGGAATCCTCATCAGTCATAAGCAACCCACCCACCTCCCCGAATGGAAGCCACTGCAGCTCTCAACATATTCCTTAGTTTTGTACAAAAATGACCTGACCTAACTGTCACCTGTGGGGCATGATGGGATATGGTATGCTGTGAGGGTCTTAAAGGCACAGTGCCAGTTTTATGTTTACCCTTTTGATGGCAGCCTATTGGTTAACAGTGTCTCATATTCCTTTTCCTTTTTCTTTTAAATAAAGGTTTGTGGAAGGCGTCCTATGGTCAGTGTTTTACTACTAACATGAATTGTATTGAATTATGTATTTAAAAAGAAAAGTAAATGTGATCTAGCCATTTTTTGCCCTCTATAGGCTGCAAATATATAGATATATCATATAGATATATATCATATAGTGCTCCGGGGTCCCTGCACGTGGATAGGACTATTCAATGCTTAAGACTTTGATAAGGATTCCCTTGAAGAGAACAAGGATTACAGGTAAGCAATTTATCCTTCTTGGACTTTCAGCTAGTTGGGCTCCAAGTTCCCCATAGTTCTGAAGTACTGGGGTATCTTTCATAGATTCACATGCTTGAATCATTCCCCATCGTCGAAGTGGGAGTCCCACTGTACCATAGTAAACCAGTATCTATCGGTTTCGTAGGCTATACCGGCAAGGCAAAGTCAGCTTAATAGCCTATCTATGTCCTTTAAGTAAAAAGGACCAAACTTAAACAATGACCAATCAGGCGACAGCACCTTTAGAACACTCCCAAGAGAGGCATCTTTCCTCAGATTTTCACTGCACGTTGTGTGTGAGGGAGTCTCCCTGAGCTCTGCTCAGTACTTCAGATATGGTGTTTTCTAAATTTATTTCTTGCTGTCCCAATATGTCAAAAAAGGACTCTTTAGACCTTGTGCCACCTGTGGTAAGAAAAGGCTTAATCAGGAAGATCCCCATAAAGAATGTATTTATTGCCTTCATCCATCCCCCAAGGTGAGGGACTGCAAAATATGCAGAACATTTTCTACTAAAACCCTTAAAGACCATGAGGGAAGACTTTTACTATGGCTGCTGAAATTTAAATAAAAAACTGCAGTTGTTTCTGAGGAGGAAAGTAGTGGGTGTTCTACTTCCTCACATACATCTAAGAAGAGGGAGAGGTTTCACCATGAGTCACCTCAAAGGATCACAAAGCCTTGAAGACCCACCATGGATCTTCACAAGGCTCCTCATGAGGAAAAATGTAAAAGGGCTTCTCCAGACTCTAAACCTGAGTCTTCTACTCCATCTATAGCTCTACTTTTGAAATCTAGATCCTCTCTTGTCAGTTTCCAAAAATGAGCAAACTGGCTAAACGTCGAATAAGTCAATGCCATCAAAACAATTGTCGACGGCACCCAAAATCAAGATATCGACTGCCATTCCGTTGATGAGCTCACCTTTTGACTTTCACCATCTTGTTGATGACTTACTCGACGACTGCATCTGTGCCAACGACTACCACTCCGACTATGTCCACCTCGTCGATGACTGTGATGTCGACAAACTGTACCTACACTGTCTGACTGCATTAGCTTCAGTTTCACCATCAACGCACCGTCGACAACCCAACTTTTGGAGAAGACTTTGTCATCGAAACTGAAAAAGAAGACACCAATGTTGGTTTGGATTGCACCATCGACAAGACTTTTATCAACTCCAGAAAGTCTTAATCCTGAATGCACATCTCCTAGTAAGGTGTCCCCACTACCACCCAGCCGCTTGTTGGATCCTGAAGAGTCCGAGGATGAGTCAGCGACTTTTTGGTGCAGCTCACAGTCCTTCTAAACTGCACAAAGTAGAGGAAGATGAGTATTATGAACCTGTTTATCAGGGCCATCAATACATGGAGCAATACCATCACTATGCTACTCCACCCCCACCAGGCATGGCCCAGGTTCCTGCTGCTTTGGCACAAGATTTACAAAGCATGATTCAGAAATACTACAAGCGCTTTCTAACACCAGCTGAGGCGCAACAACCATCTGCAGTGGTATATACGCCTGCGCCAAAGCCACCGGACCGTATACAGCCTCCACCTACCCCAAGGATGATGCCACAATCTTGCATCGCCATGCCTTCTCGCGAGAATCCATCCACTACAGATGATTGAGATAGGGAAGAAGGTGAAACGCCAGACAGTTCAACCGTCACCAGCGAATGGAACGATTACCTTATCCCTCCACCATCACCACCAGCACCACAACCAGTGGATTTTCCACCGTAAGAATTTGCTGGTTTTCACACGTTAATGGAGAGCGGCCAATCCTTTCCAGTTCCCCATTACTGTCAAACAATCTGTCTGCTTTCTCTGATTTCAAAGAACAATACAGGAAAACATTCAGAGCAATACCAATTGCAGATTATTTTTGGGAGGAAGGAGTCAAAATAATGAAGGCACCAGCTACTCCCACTGTGGTTCTTCCTAGGAGTGACAAAAAAATATAAGGCACCAGAAGGCTCGCCTGCCTGTCTTATAGGACATCCAAAACCTGATTTGGTTATTGCCCAGGCTGCACAAGGAAGTTATAAGAATCCTTCCACCTCAGTCTCTACTCCGCCTGACAGGGAGGGTAGGCATCTGGATAATATTGGTAAAAGATTTACAGTGATGTCAGGTACAACTGTCCGCGCAGCAAATTTCTGTGGCTATTCTGGGGCGATATGATCGCCAGATGTGATCGGACATCGCCACATACTTGGATTTCTTGCCAGAAAGCAAAAAGTCTGAGGCTACAAGGATCTTAGAGGAAGGGGAAAGATCAGCATTCGAGATAATGGACTGCACAATGGACATTGCATCCATAGTGTTCCGGCAATTCGCAGGATCAGCTGTCCTTCGACGCCAGTGTTTTCTCAAAGCCACGTCATTCCGACCAGAACTCCAAACTAAAATTCTCGCTATGCCCTTTGGCAATTTATTTGGTAAACTCATAGATGACACCCTACAGGTAATAAAATCGGACACTGAAACAGCTAGGTCCTAGGAACTCTGTAGTTCCTTAAGACCCCTTTTCGTGGAGCTCGTGGGCAAGGAACATACTTGTATCGCAGAGGGTACCAGAAATATCAACCACAGTCTTACCAGCAGCCCATTCGGCCCGCCCATCAACCGCACCAGCCATATAGAGCACTGCCATCAGCAGCCTATTCCAAACAGCCAAGAAGACAGGCTGCTTCTGCCAGAGATACCAGCAGAAATAGTGACCACCTCAAAGTTCTATTTACACCACGTATACATCATTAGTCAGTGGGAGCCAGAATTTCCCAATACCTAGATCAATGGAGCAAAATCACTACGGAAAAATGGGTCCTGGATCTCATCACCTATGGCCATACCCTGGAGTTCATTCAGATTCCACCTCCTACTCCACCAACAAAATTCTTGCCATCTCACCTTCATCTTCTTCGCAAGAAGGTATTGGCTATGTTGGCAAAGGGGGCCATAGATCAGGTTCAGCATTCTCCAAGGAAAGGGGTTTTACTGCAGTTTCTTCCTAGTAAGAAAGAAATCAGGGGAATGGCGCCCTATTCTGGATCTCGGGAAACTCAGCAAGTACCTAAAGAAACAATATTTCCGTATGATTACACTCCAGGAAATCCTCCACCTCCTCAACCATGGAGATTTTCTAACCAGCCTTGATCTTCAAGATCCTTATTTAAATGTCCCCATCCACCCCAGGCATCGCAAATTCCTCAGGTTCGCAGTAGCCGGCACTCATTACCAATTCAAGGTACTTCCCTTTGACTTCCAGGATATTTACAAAATGCCTTGCCCCAGTAGCGGCCCACCTGCGACAAAAGGGTCTTCGAATTTTCACATACCTCGACAATTGACTAATAAAGGCTCCATCCTTCCAGCAAGCGTCGAGGGATACTTCCATGTGTCTTCAACTCTTTCACACTTTGGGGCTCACGGTCAACTTTCAGAAGTCTCCATTCCCCTTCAACGAGACCAGGCATTCTTGTCCTCAGACAGGCAACAGAAACGTTTCATACTAGCCCGCTCTTTCGAAAAGAAAGTGCCTTAAGATAAAGTCTCTGCTCTGCAAAGTGTCATCTGATATCCTCTTAGTGCCTCATGCTAGTCTTAAAATGCGTCCTTTTCAGGAGGAATTGGACCCACAGTGGCTTCAAGTGGAAGGACTATTCAAAATCATTTAGATCAACCCAGTGATGAAATAAGCTGTTCCTTGATGGACAAGCTCCGACAATCTGTCAATAGGACTGACCTTCTTTCCTCCCCTTTCAGAGTATGTCATTACAACAGACCCACCTCTAGAAGGGTGGGGCGCTCACTTACAAGATCTTCAAATTCAGGGCAAATCGACTCTGGAACAGTCCAAGATGCACATCAACTTCCTGGAGCTCAGAGCGATCTCGCTGGCTCGCCAAGCCTTCTTACCAAGGATTCAGGGGTCATCCGTGTTAAGTACAGACAGCATGACTAGTATGCATTACCACAACAAACAAGGTGGTACAAGATCCAAAGTTCTGTTTCAGGAAGCTCCGACTTTCTGACAGTGGGCCCTCCAACATCAAGTGACCTTAAGAGCAGAACACCAACCAGGAGTAAAAAACTGTCTGGCAGACACCTTGAGCAGGACAGCCCAGAGTTGTCACGAATGGGAACTAAACCAACTTATTCTGGATGCCATATTCCAGCGATGCGGCAAGTCCAAACTCGATCTTTTTGCATTTCAAGAGAACAAGAAATGTTGGCTTTACGTCATCTGGTACCGTCACAAAAGGTCCTGGGGGAATGCCTTTTTGATAAGATGGTCCAAGATATATGCCTACGCTTTTCCCCTGATCCCTCTTATTCCCAGGCTTCTCAGGAAAATGAAACGGGAACCATGCCTGTTGATACTCATTGCTCCACAATGGCCCAGACAACACTGGTTTACAGAGCTCCTCATGTTGTTGGAGGACAACCACATTCAATAAATGAACAACATGCAAATCCTTCATCCAGACCCGATTTCTCTGCATTTATCAGCCTGACTCCTGAACACCATGAGCTCGAGCACCTAACTATTCCTGAGGACTGTAAGAATATCCTTGAGAAGGCCAGAACTGACTCGAACAACAAAACATATCACCTCAAATGGAAACAGTTTTGTTTATGGGGCAAGAAATCTAATGCACATCCTATCGCATCGCCTCCATTTGCTATTTCTACCCAAATCTAGTCTGGTCATTCCTCTGTTTAAAGTGCATTTAGCTGCTGTTTCAAGGTACAGACTATCCTTGGGGATCTCCTACCTTGTGGTCTTGCAGATTAATTGTTCAGTATCTTAAAGGACTATTCAGATTATATCCTCCAATAAAGTCGCCGCCATCTGCATGGCAGCTTAATACTTTGCTATACCAATTGATAAAAAAAGCCATTTGAACCTATCCACAAGGCTGAACTAAATAAAGTTCCTTACTTGGAAGGTGTTGCTGCTGCTTGCTCTTGCTTCTGCTAGACGAGTGAGCGAACTCTTAAGCATTCACTATTAAGGAACCTTTTCTGCAATTCGAAGATAGCATGGTAATTCTCCGTACTAAACCTAAATTCATACCAAAGGTTCTTACGGATTTTCATCTCAATCAACCAGTTATGCTTAAGACTTTCTTTTGTAATCCTCAAACGCCAACAGAAACAGCTCTGCATAATCTTGATCTCAACCTTGCTGGTCCCAACGTTGCTCCTTCATCATTTACCATGTCTGTTGCTGCTGCTAAGGCTTGTTGATGCTCCCGCCGGACACCGACCAACTGGTTCTTGACTTCTGACATGGGACAGCTCGTGAGCGGCTCCTGGTCTTCCTCAACGTCACCTGGTCCCCACAGCTGCAGTGACAAGGTCACCGTCACCACTCCTGCATCTTCCGACATCGGTGGTCATTGCTCTTCAGTGCCTCCTGGTCACCACCAAGTGGCATACACTCTGTCCCCTCTGCTTGCAGGTTCTTCTCTTCAAGAATCCACCCTTGGATTCCACCGGACTCTTGCACAGTCTTCACCAGCGGCATCTTTTCTGAAGTCTACGGCTGTTTCCGACGCCACTTCACACCTGTGTACCCGGCTTCCCTGGTGTAGGTATCCTGGTTCCTGGGCTATCCACGGGTGGGGTGACTCTTCAACATTCGATCTTCCACTAGTCAAAAAAACATATTGACACCAGCAAAACGTGGGCGGTAACCATGCTAGAAGGATCCTACCTTCCTACAATGCCTCTCTTGGGAGTGTTCTAAGGGTGCTGTCGCCTGATTGGTCATTGTTCAAGTTTTTTTTTTTTTTTTTTTAAATGACATAAATAGGATATTAAGCTGACTTTGCATTGCCATTATAGGCTCCGATACTGATACATACTGCTTTACGATGGTACCGTGACTCCCACTTCGACGGGGAATGATTCAAGCATGTGAATCTATGAAAATACTGATACTGGAGAACAGGAGTTACAGGTAAGTAGCAAGTTCTTTATTGTGCGGCTCATGTCTTTGAGTGGACCTTTATGCAAGCTTCAGTTTGCTGGGCCTTGCTTCTTGATCTACCTGATCAGTGGCCTGCTTCTTTCTTTATAGCTTTTTGTGGCTTCCTGGTGACAACAGCAGGGTTTTGTCAGTGCTAGACTTGCTCCTTGTCTTAAGGAGGGGGGATGAAAAGACGTAGTCATGTGACTGGGAAACTTGTATCTTGAGTGGTACTCTGTCTTTCCGAACCCAGATGAAGTACAGAGTCAATGGATAAGAGGTCCAGTAGTTATGCTACATTGAGGGAGGAGTGTCACTTGCAGGAAGCCAACCAAAGCACAAGCTTCCTACCTTTAAGCCACTATTCCATTCTACATTTTGTACACTGTTTTTGGAATTTCCCATCCAATGCTGGATTTTTGTAAAGCTGCAGAAATAGGCTTACATATAATGATCAATACAGTGTTCATTATCCTGAGAGCAAATTTGCTCTATTGATCAGTCTCCCGAGTTGTTGTAACTAGCACAGGTAATTGGGGTGGTCGGTTAGGTTAAGAGAGCCAAAAGGCTATTTTTTGGACAGATTGTGACTAAGCAGAATATTGATGCCTATTGAACCCACCACCCAAACATCTAGGCTTCTGGCTCGACACTCCAGTAACAGCAGAATGAAGGTTAACATGTTTTCAAAGAATGTCAACTTGCATAGGCATTTACTATGTTCTCCATAGGATGCCATTTTCCCTGCACATGGAGTCCAAGCTGCCAATGCTCATGTACCATGCTACAACCCACATGGTTCCACGCAAAAACAAGTATGCGAGTCATGGGGTACTGGTGGGATTTTATGAGCCAGCATGCCATCTCTCATGAGTGCAAGCCTACAATTAACTTTATATAGCTGTGTACAGTTTGCAACCATTTGTCATCTAGTTCCAGCTCTCTATAGTTATCTGTTTGCTAGGAAGCCAAAGGACTTTGAGTTTTTGAATAACTGTTTTATTGCTGGCAACAGGTTCTTTCTCATTGTGGAAGTCATATATGTTAGACTTAAATTCTGGCTTTCTAAACATTTTCTTTGCATTTCATTACTAGTTTAAATGATTTCTCCATTTTCTTAGTGCCATTGATGTTGCCGAACACTTTGCATTGAATCAGAGCAGAGTTGAAGATATCACACTTAGAGAAGCTTATGGTGGAGACATTCTGCATGGTGGTAGCTTTGGTAAGATTCCAACCAGTACTTCTTTTCTGCCTTTACATTGTGTAATGACACTTACAAGCAGTTATATTTCCATTCTTCAGTGAATAAGCATATTTGAAAAATTTGAATCATTAAATTTATATGCAGTAATAGAACTGTCCATTTGTCCATATGCTTTTCTTGAGTTAAGTTTTAATGTGCTCCACAAGTCCCCACACAATGTAATATTTGTTTCTCCATCATAAATTCCATAGTAGAGGTGTGCCAGTTGGTATCATCCAGGACAAGTGAGGTTCTCCATCTTTCTTAAAGTTAGTTTTTGTTTAACTCCATTACAAAGTTTAAGTGAATCACGTATGGGTCATTCCATCTAAGTTAAAAATCAATTTCTGACAGGCCTGGAAAAATCCTAAATGTTACTAGACCTGCAGTTTTAGTGACTTAAATAATCTACTCAACCTATTTGTAATGCTCTTGACCCATAAACTGGTTTCAAATTATGTGATCGTGGGCAAATAATTAAATTAATTGAGCCGCCATTTTCTTCATTATCACATATGAGAGCGCCTTCAAATGTACAAGTTCAGCATGTGTGCTGTACAAAAAACTATTTTTTGATTTAATAGACTAAACTTTTTTTTCCATATATGCGTATGCTGCACTGGCTACCCGTCGCGAAACGTGTTAAGTTCAAAGCCTTGGTCATAGCGCATCGTGCTCTGTATGCTGGTGGGCCTGAATATCTCAGGAAGCGTTTTGCTTTTTACACACCTGCCAGACATTTGAGGTCAGCATCCCAGCTGCTTGCACAGATCCCCCGTGTGCGCCTACAAAGAATGGGGGGCAGGTCCCTGGCCGTTAGGGCAGCCACGGCCTGGAATTCGCTGCCCTTTTCTCTGCATTGCATCCAGGATCTGGGGCAGTTTAAGAAACAGCTCAAAACTTTTCTGTTTTAATCACTTCCTCTACCGGCACCTCATAGGCTCGCGCCGGGACACTCCCAGGAGTAGCTGCGCGTGTTATAAAACTCAATAACATAAAACAACATATATAATACAAATCTAGCCACATATAGGATACACATGACCCCTGACTGGACTCTTAGTTCATTAACAACATTTTCATCAGGGCAGGGGCCAGAATGTTTCCCAAATCATGTTTAAAAACTATCACTTCTTATAAATACATAACTAAAGCATGAAGTGGTAGCACACTGTCATTTGTAATCAGCAGATTTTACATTGAAATGGCCACAAACGTTAACACTGACGTGGCTTTACCGATAAAACTATATAGTGTACAAACAATGTTTGGAAATGGAGTTTCTGCAAATGTGTCATTTGCACATCACCAAGTAGTGTTCTGGTTTGTTTTGCTCCTATTTTGCTCCTATTTGACTCTTTGCATCAAACGTCTTAATTACAAAAAATTTGCTTTTGTAATTCCTGATATATTTTGAAATGTTTGTAATAAGTTCTCTTCCAGGGGATACTCATCAATAGTCCTAAGCACTGAATTATCCCCGCCCACGTGCAGGATCCTGGAGCATATAGAAATATGTATATGTATATGTGTGTGTGTGTGTGTGTGTGTGTATATGTATATATATATATATATATATATATATATATATATCTATATATCTATATATATGTATATATATATATATATATATATATATATATGTATATTTAATGTGTGTATGCTCGGGCCCACAAGTGTATAACACTTCCAACACATACATATGTATATACATATAAACATGCAGCCTAAAACTGTTCCAATAAGGCAAACCGCCAAAATTACATAGGTTTCTCTTGTATGAAAATAATCCCCTAAATACATTTTGTAATAGAGAACATACACTGTAATATAATACAAGAATCCTTTATTTTCAGAAAAGGAAAACAGGTAATAGCAGGCGGTTGGCCCACAGGCTGCATAGATAAATAACTATCATAGTACAGTAAAGAAACTGGCACCTTGCCTTTAAGGCTTCCAAGATTCTGGACACCGTGCCTTTAAGACCTCCAGGAGCCCCTCTGCTCCCATCATGCACCACAGGTGACAGTTAGGTCAGTTCTTATTTCCGGCTCCTTCTGTGAGGATCCTGGAGCTAGAGGTCGACAGTTTTTGAGGAATTGTTTTTCTTCTATTGTATTTCGATTTTTCTTTGGTCTGCTGGTAGTGTTTTCTACTGTTTTTCTGACAATTTACATCATATTTTCTGTCAGAATACCGGCTTTATTTAGGAAATGCCCGTCTTGTGGTAAAAAGATGGCAATATCTGACCCACACTCAGTGTGTATAGCGTGTCTTCCAACTTCCCACAAGCCTGAAATTTGTTACCACTGCCAGCAGTTTTCTAATAGGACCCTGCGTGACAGGGAAAGGATTCGACTTCATGCTGTGTTGGAGAGGGGAAAAAATCTTCCTAAAAGTGGCCTTGGAAGTCAAGAGCCCTCCTCTCACCAGGTACACCGAAAACAGCGTCGTTCTGCCTCTCCTGGGTCAAGAAAGAGGCAGATTCCAGAGTGGTCGGCGTCGAGATCGCTGTCGAAGAAGAAGCAGAAACACTCTTCAACGTCGAGACGGCGAGAATCGCCGTCGCCGAAGAGGGGATCGACGTCGAGGCACACTACTTCGGGGACGAAGTATGTTGATCCCGAGAGGCCTAAGGCGAAACACCCGTCGACGTCGAAACACTCGTCGACGGCGAGGAACACTCCGCCACCTTCTCGAGGGTCGGCGTCGAGAGTTTCGCCAGCTAAGACTCTGCCTAGAGCCTACAGGCGGTCGACGTCGAGATCGCCGTCGAGGGTTTCACGGTTGACGAAGTCGACGTCGGAAAGACGTCGTGGAAGATCAACAACGAAGTCTCCAGTTCGTCGATCAACGTCGAGAGCATCTCGGAGACAGGAGAGGTCGACGTCAAAAGCGGCAAGGTCCGTGTTGCCGTCGATACATCAGTCGACGTCGAGAAAAAGGACTCCCACCATCACCTCGGAGGAGGTGACAGAGGCCGAGATCGACGTCGAACCTTTAGCTGTCGAAAGACAAAAGTCCTGCCGTCGTCTCGGAGGAGGTGCCAGAGAGATCTAAATCGACGTAGAGGTCAAGACGGTCAACGTTGAGAGAACCGTCATAGTCTCCTGGCATTAACATTGTTCAAATTTCCCCGGAGGTCTCTCAGGTGGCTCCTAAGAAGTATCCCTTTAATCTCTCGCCAAGGTGGCTGGAAAGTGTCAGACACAAGGAAGCAGGGGGTGCTGTTCATACAAGTCCGGGCTCGGACTTCTCTCGTACGTATTCCCCTTCAAGGCTCTCAAGGGGCTCTCCTCCAATGACTTCACGGAGAGGGTCTCCGCGTAGAAATACGAGAAGGTCGAGGTCACCATCCTCCCGCCATACACGTTCACGGGAGAGATCACGTCCTCACCACTCCTCCTCTCCAAAATGGAGGCGGCGAAGATCTCCAACCTGGTCCACGTCCACCAGGTCTTCAATACGGGACTATTCTCCAACTTTGTCGTTGACACCTCCATCCAGAGTATCCCCGATTGATGATCTAGGTACCTTCACTGAAGTTCTCTGCAGAGGGGCCACAAAATTGAACATAAGTATGTCGGCTCCTATGGTCTCCACTTCTGTTATCTTTGAGACTTTACATCATCGCTCTTCTACGAGGTTTCTGCTACCATTGGTCCCTGGCCTTTTGGAACCCGCCATGCAGACATTCTTAACCCCTGCAACAATAGGAGCGGTACCTTCTCGCATTGCAAAAAAGTACAAAGCCCCTGATCAGGATCCGCTTTTCCTTCGTTCTGATCCTCTTCCGGACTCTCTAATTGTGGCGGCGGCCAGGAAGACACACCCTGCAACATCTTCCCCTTCAGTCCCTCCTGACAAGGACAGCAAGGTTATGGACTCTTTGGGCAAGAGGATGTGTAATGCCTCGGTCATGAAGGTGGCCAGCTCCTCAGATCTCTTGGGGAGATATGACAGGTCGTTATGGGACTCTCTATCTCGGTTTACGGAAAAACTCCCGAAAGAAGACCAACAGGACTTTCGTGAGC
Organism: Calotriton arnoldi; assembly: GCA_963921515.1. Taxonomy (NCBI): domain Eukaryota; kingdom Metazoa; phylum Chordata; class Amphibia; order Caudata; family Salamandridae; genus Calotriton; species Calotriton arnoldi. The sequence goes on from CAWUFW010000003.1 coordinate 9,990,331, forward strand.
TACTGCAGGAAGGGGGCTTGGTGGCCAACCAGATAAGTGCTGCTGTGGACTCATCTGATCTGGCCGCTCACGGCTATTCGCACGGTGTCTGCTCTAAGCGCTCGGCCTGGCTGCGTCTGACTGGGCTTAAGCCGGACGTGCAACGGAAGATCGTCAATCTACCGTTTAATGGTTCTTCGTTGTTTGGGTCTCATGCGGACGATGAGATGTCCAAAATGAAAACTGATTTGGACACGGTGAAGGCGGTTGGGCTGGGAAAGCGGAAGGAATTCCTCAAACTATTTCGTCCCTACGACAAGCGTTCCTTCCAACAGAGGGCTCAAACCCCTCAGTGGTCCTCTCAAAGTCAACAACAGCAGAGGTCACACTTCCACCAGAGGAGACCTGGTAGGGGAAGAGGGAACAACAGACAGCAAGTCTCAACTGCCAAACAACCAGCTAAACAATGAGCACATGCTTCCTCCGTGCCCCTTAGCACTCCGGTAGGGGTATTGCTTTTTATCTGGAAGAGTGGAAATCAATCACAAACGACAAATGGGTGCTGAATATTGTGCAAAATGGATACTTGCTGAGATTCAAAGTCCCACCTCCACCAGTTCCACCACTCTGAGAATTTCGTCGGTCACCACATGTTACAGCAAGAGGTGAACAGTCTTTATTGATTTATTGATTTATAAAGCGCCAGAATCGACCCCCGAAGGGGTGTATCTGCGCTCAGGACAGGGCACCTGAGAGGAGCTAACTGCTAAAAATCAGGAACAGAAAAGGAAGGTCTTGAGCGGTTTCCTAAAATGGGAATATTCCGTGCACTGTCTGAGCTGCACGGGAAGCTTGTTCCAATAACAGGGGCCTAAATAAGAAAGAGACTTCCCACCTTGTTTGGACCGTTTGATTCTAGGCACTGCAAGGAGGGATTGAGATCCTGAACGAAGAGACCGCTGAGGTGTATAGGGAATAAATTTATCTGCAAGATAGCTAGGGCCAGAATTGGACAAGGCCTTATGTATGGTGCAACAGATCTTAAACTGTACTCGTTCTCGTATTGGGAGCCAGTGAAGCTGAAAGAGCAGAGGCCGAGAGGCTGTGCGGGGCATTCAGGATCAAACGTGCCGCCGTGTTCTGAACAACCTGCAATCTGTTAAGAGCAGCCTCATTAGCGCTCAACAATAGGCTGTTACAGTAATCCAGGCGACTTAGAATAAGCGCCTGGGTTAGCGTCTTCCTGGATGAATCAGGAAGCAAGGGAAGGATGCGACGCAGTAGGCCCAACACATGGAAACAGGAGCCAGCTGTCTGTGCAGCGTGCTCCTTCATGGTAAGGGTCTGCTCCAGGCGAACACCCAAGTTTTTTACACAAGACTTGGGGGCGGGGGCGGTGTCCAAATCTGTGGGCCAACAATTGGGGGTCCACAGAAGTTGAGCCTCCCCAAAAAGCATAATCTCCGTCTTTCCCACATTGCACTGAAGAAAGTTACTCCTCATCCACTGTGAGATGTTTCTCATTCCCAGAGAGAAAGCGGCCTGTACAGAAGGAGTGAATTTTGCGAATGGAAAGAGCAGCTGGGTATCGTCAGCATAGGAGACTGGGATAAACCCGCTACTCCTTAACAGATTGGCCAAGGGAGCCACATAGATGTTAAACAAAGTCGGGCTCAAACAAGAGCCCTGTGGTACTCCCTTGGACAACTCTGATACAGCGGAACGATACGAACCAAGGTTAACCGCCTGTGAGCGAAATGAGAGAACTCGTCAGCCACTGTAAAGCCAGATCTCTGAGTCCGATCTCCTCCAATCTCCTGAGCAAAATCTTATGGGAAACCGTGTCGAACGCGGCGGAAAGGTCCAACAGCACCAGAATCATAGAGTGGCCTCTGTCTAGGGTCATCCTGATGTTATCGGTGACCACTAGTAAGGCCGATTCTGTGCTGTATTTAGGGCGAAAGCCTGATTGAGAAGAGTCAAGACTACCTGTCCGTTCGACATAGTTGGAAAGATGGATGTTAATATGTTTCTCCAGTAGCTTGCCCAGGAACGGAAGGAGGGAGATGGGACGGAGATTGGAGAACTCAGTTAGCGGGGCCTTGGTGTTCTTTCGGATAGGCATAACCTGTGCTGTTTTCCATTCCCGAGGGACCAAGCCTCCTCGCAGAGAAAGATTGAGGAGATGTGCAATGGAGGGGGACAGGTGACAGGCAAGAGAGATAGTAGTTTTTGCCGGAATGCAATCCAGGGGGGATCCTGATTTAACTGAGCGGATCAATGATTCTACCTCCGCCTGCGTCACTGAGGGAAAACTTCCCAATGATTGAGTAACTGTCAGCCCAAGTGCTTTGGGAATCATAATCGAAGGGGGATGATATCCTGATTGGATTATTTTATCATAGATGGTCTCAATTTTTTGTGTGAAAAAGGTGCTAATATCGCACAATTTTTGTGTCGGGGCTATTAAGTTCTCGCATGCTTTGGGATTGGTAAAAGACTGAAGTATGCGATATAGCGCCTTGGGGTCATTATTAGCCTGATTTAATTGTAGAGCTATATGAGCTTTACGTGCTGCCCTGATTTACCCATGATACTTAGCCAAAGCTGTATAAAACCGCTCCTTGTCTTCCTGCACATGAGTAAGGCGCCACCGTTTTTCATGCTTCCTACAGATTCGTTTTTCGGCGCGAAGTTGAGGGGAGTACCAGGCATTCTGGGGATGCTTAGGGGAGCTAGGAAAGGATTTCAGAGGGGCTAACTGGTCCACAGCTCTAGAAACTGCCAGGTTATACTTGTCAAGAGCCTCTTCGATGTCGCCTGATTCTAATATCCGAGGCTCTTCAAAAAACTGATTAAAGCCCTCTGGCGTAACTCTCTTCCACTGTGTGAAAAGGAGAGGGGTATCATGGGTAATGTGAGTTCCTTTCCCTGGCGCCTGAATGCAAAATTCAATTGACGCATGGTCAGACCAGGACATAAACTGGGGGGATTTACAGGAGACATTAAGGGAATTAGAGAAAATAATGTCCAGTGTGTGGCCAGCTACATGTGTAGGGCCTTCGTTGAGCTTGGTCAACCCTAGAGTAGTTAACTCCGTTATTAGTGACCCTGTGTCCGCATTAGAACCGCACTCACTGTGTATGTTAAAATCGCCCAGCAGCAGGAAATTGCTGCTCGCAATTACATGTGGGGCGATTAATTCGGCAAGTTGAAGAGAAAAATCATGCATCGGACCAGGAGGCCGGTATACCAAGGCCCCCTTCCAGCTCATGTGGGGCGAGAAATCTATACGGAAAACCATTGCTTCCATAGTTGGATCGCAATGTTGTTCCAACTCTGTGATCTTAATACAATCTCTATGCACAATAGCGATTCCACCTCCCATTTTATTTGGTCTATCCATGCGGACAAGTCTATAACCCTCTGGTAAAGCAAGAGCTATGGAGGGGACCGAATGGGGCTTCAGCCAAGTTTCGATTAAAAACCCAAAGTCAGGCTGGACCGAGGAAAGGAGATCCCAGACCTCGGCAAAATGCTTAGGAAGAGATCTCACATTACATAGTAAACTTTTCCACCCCTGCTCCGGGCTGGAAGATAGTTTATACTTTGTAACTGAGGGGGCACAAAGGGGTATGTTGGCCCTGACATGGTTACTAAGTGCCTTATCGGTGGTGCCTTGAAAACGGCAGGTCAGACAAGAGAAAGGACCCTCATAGGAGGGCCAAAAGTCTAACCTACCAGCAAGGCAAGGAGTGGACCTCAACTCTACCATCTCTTTGACGGAATAAATCCGTCTTGGAGGGCATTCGTGGTCAGAGGAAGAATGACCAGAGCTTCTGGCGACTCCTGGGCGCGGACGGGCTTGCCTTTGGCGCGCCGCCGGCGCGTCCGCTGCGCGTCGTAGCTAGCATCCGGTTTTATAGAGGGGGTAGCCACTAGAGCGCTGACCTCCCTCTACACCGGAAATAATACCCGCCTCCCTCCACACAAACGAGATAATCTCGCGGTGGACCGGGGAGTGGTATTCTAAAGAATGAGCAGGTAGGTGAAGTGCAAAATATTTAAAAACAGCACAATACAATCTAAAAACAGCTCGCTGGCAAAGCAAGTTACTCAGCACTGGAGGCTTCTACTAGAAAAGGCCATAGAATATGTTCCTGCTCAACAGTGGAAACGGAATATACTCTCGCTATTGCCTGGTTCAAAAAAGAGGTCCGACCACAGAGTACAGACCAAGTCTCAATTTGCGCTTCCTGAACAAATTCATCCGCAAGGAGAACTTTCGGATGCTGGCCCTGCACCAGATCTTTCCTCACCTACATCAGGGAGATTGGATGTGTGCTATAGATCTGCAGGACGCTTATTTCCACGTCCCGGTGTCCGAAAAACATTGCAAGTTTCTCCGTTTTCAAGTAGCTCATCAGCACTTCCAATTTTGAGTCCTTCCATTCGGGCTAAAATCAGCCCCCCGGACATTTTCAAAGTGTATGGCAGTAGTGGCAGCTTTTCTCCGCAAGCGCAAGATCTTCATTTATCCCTATCTGGACGATTGGCTCCTGAAGAGCGCTACACCTTCTCTGCTGCAGAGTCATCTTTCCTTCTGCCTTCATTTACTGACCAAGCTGGGTCAGCGGGTCAACTACAAAAAATCAGTCTTCAACCCGACCCAAAAAATCCACTACCTGGGC
>CAWUFW010000003.1:10005000-10025000 GCA_963921515.1 Calotriton arnoldi
CAATAAAAATGTGCTAACATCTTGTCTAGAACTGAAAAACAGTCAAGAATTGACATTATCAATAAAACAAAGTCACAGAAAAAGAAGAGGACGATGCAATCCGCCTAATCACAACATCAGTGCTTATGACTTTGAGTATACCCCTGGAAGAGAACTAGGATTACAGGTAAGTAACTTATCCTTACAGACTATTTATTTTAATTTGTTAGAGAAAAATAACTGACTTCAGACAGTTCACTTGAAAAAGACCTCTAACTCTAGTAAGAGAGAGAAAAATAAACCTCAGTTTCCAACAATTAGTTAAAAGAGAAACTGACATTTGACCTCTTTCCTTGAACAGACAGCAAATGTTTCAAGATAAAAACAAGATTTAATGGCATCTTTATTGCTCATTCACTTTCTGAATGAACAGAACACCTGTTTCTCTTCCAGGGGATACTCCTCAATAGTCCTAAGCACTGAATAGTCCCACCCACGTGGGGGACCCCGGAGCATATAGAAAAATATATATGCAAATATATATATTAATGCATGTTTAACCAAATCGAAGGACAAGTCCTGTGGAAACATACATCAATATATATATATGTGAACAAGGCCTCTGGTAGGCTGAAACGCGTCATGGCAGGCATGCTGAGCTTCTAAAAATAAATACTCACTTGCACTTACAGCTGGGTCTGTTTTCGTCTGTTCCGGTTTTCATGAGCTTTGTGATTCCTGGGATCTTTGAGGTGAAACTTTATATATATATATATATATATATATATATATATATATATGTATATATATATATATATATGTATATATATATGTATATGTATATGTATATGTATATGTATGTATATATATATGTATATGTATGTATGTGTATATATATATATATATATATATATATATATATATATACATATACACATATATATATGCAGCCTAAACGTCAAATTAGGCTCAAATATGCCAATAATGCATTGTATTTTTTCATTTAAAATACAATGTATAGCAACATTTCCATGACATATAGAAATGTACTCTTAACGTGTTTGAACATACCTTGCCTTTTTCCTTGGAAATAAAGGCTAATAGCAGGCAGATTAACCCCGAAGGCTGCATACAGAACACTCATCAAAAAAACTGGCGCCTTGCCTTTTTTTTTTTTTTTTTATTTGTTTTTATTGATTTTCACAGCAAGTATCCAGTCATTGTAGAGCGATACATGAACATATTGATACATGGCATAATTACATATGTTTACATTCAAATTAAAGAGTACACATTCACATTGCAGTAGGACTATGAGATACCCTATATGTCATTGGATAAAGTCTTAAATCTTGAATGAGTCTCTAACAGCAGGCCATTACGGACAGTACGCAGCGTATTCGCCTACATCAGAAATCCAGCATAACATATCATGGTTAATGAAATCTATCATGACCGATCACATCTATACCATTTCAAACAAAACTTACCCACCCCTCCCTCTCCCCGCAAGCTCGGCAACAAGTACCCATCGTAGCATTTTCACATGTCTAGATCTGAAACATGTGTGTATCTTGATTCCACAGTCTGTCCTAGGTGTACTGTGCATTCCTGCTATATTAAGTAATAGAACCCACTGACGCTGTAAGGAGCCTATGTGTCCGATTGTCAGTGGTCCAAGACCTCAACAGGTGGTGTCACAACTCCTTAGTAGGATAATATATCTATCGCTGCATATTCCTCCATGATTGCATTCCAGCTCATCGATATCGGTGTTTTCCGTAAGCCTCTATACTCCTCTCTTTAGTTCAGCCCCCTCCGCCTTACCCCATCTCATCACTTCCGTGTGCCAATCCTGCAGGGACGGAGCCCTAGCGGCTTTCCACCGTGTGGTTATGGCTCTCTTAGCTAGAAGGAGCGCAAGATTAGCAAATCGACAAATGGGATTACCCTTCTTCCTGCGGGGCCCTAGTCCCAGTATACAGTATTCCAATGTGTCGTTATGACGCACGGGGGCTATATCTGTCGTCATTTTGCATACTGTCGTCCAGTAGTGTCCCAGTCTAGGGCAGTCCCATACCATGTGTATCAGCCCTGCGTTGGGTGCGTAGCAGCGCGGGCAGGCATCACTTGCCCCCTAAAACATAGCACACAATCTGCGTGGGGTTAAATAAGCTCTGTGGAGTAACATTAATTGAATAAATTTAAATTTGGGGTTACGAGACACCTTTTTGGGATGCCCCAGTACAGTGTCCCATTCCTTGTCTGTAAATGCACGGCCCACGTCCTTTTCCCATTTGTCGCGTAGTGGTCGTAATGAGATCGCCGTTTCCGTCCGAATCCCGTGAGTCAACCATTTTGTCAGGCGTGCCCCATTTCCCATTAGGTATTGCATGGTAAGGAGAGTGTTCGTGGTTGGTTCAGTACCCTCTGGTGACCATGTAGTGCGTATATATCTGGATATATGTGCATGTAATAGGAACAGTGTATCGGGTGCACCATGTACGCCTATAAACGTTGCATGTGTCATTAATACCCCTTCAGAAAAGAACTCTCCTACCGTGGTAATGCCTGCATCAGCCCATGCCTGTAAAGCACGGGTAGTGACCAGTCCCGTTCGTGTGGGGATACCTAGTAGCGGAATAGTGGGAGCATACGTTGGTGTCCGTCTAGTGTACTTCACTGCGCTCCTCCAGTAAGTAATGGCTATCCTTAGCAAGTGGGGTGTTGATGTCGGTAGGAAGGCCTGATGCAGTAAGAGCCTGTGGATGACCCCCTTGTCCCTATCCCGCAGTGACATATCCAATTCTTGTAAATTACGTCCTGCAAGCCAATATGCCAGCCACTGCAGTTGGCTAGCGTAGCAATATGCGCGCAAATCTGGTACTCCCATCCCCCCTTATTTCGTGGTTAATTGTAATTTCGCCAGTCCAATACGTCTGCGCCCCGTGCCCCAGACTAGCTCTATCAATAAAGAGTTCAATACTTTAAAAATCCTCGAGGGTACAAGTATAGGTAGATTGGTAAAGTAATAAAGCAGCCTCGGCAGCAGCACCATTTTAGTGATGGCTACTCGGCCCTCCACCGATAGGGGCAGCGAGACCCAGAAGTGGATCTGAGATTTGAGAGCAGTAATCGCGCGTGTTAAGTTGCCATCTATGAGATCCGTGGCATCACAGTAGATCTGTATTCCGAGATATTTAAAAGTATCAGGCGCTATGTGGAAGGTCCAGGGGCAGAACGTAAATTGACCGCTCCTCGTAGAGCTATCAAAGAAGTAGGCATATGACTTGGCAGCATTAATAGCCAGGCCAGAAAGTTCTTGGAATGACGCAAAGATGGAGGGCATTGGATGTGGGTCCGCATCCATGTCTTTAACATAAAGAATGAGATCATCTGCGTACGCTGAAAGTGTGAGTTGCACGACCTCGCGTTATCCCCCTATAACTTGCAAAAGAACGGAGCCTGTGCAGAAGCGGTTCCAGTAATAGGATAAACAACAACGGGCGACAAGGGGCAAACCTGTCGGGTTCCCCGAGCCACCGTATATTGCCTCGAGATATGTTGACCCGTGCGAGCTCGCGCAGTGGGGTTCGTGTATAGTAAGCGCACCCATGCAATATATTCGTCAGGTATACCAAATCGTGCGAGGGCATAGAACATATAGTCCCAACGCAAGGAGTCGAATGCCTGCCGCAAATCGAGTGATATGCAACCTTCCTTAGTTCCCGTGCCGAGTGTGCCCAGCATAATTTGGTGTAGGCATCTGATGTTAAGTGCCGTATTTCTACCAGGTACAAACCCACATTGATCAGTGTGTATTAGTGTGGGGATAAACTGACAGAGGCGGTTGGCCAACAACTTACTCAGAATTTTATAGTCCGTGTTAAGGAGTGATAAAGGTCTATAACTTGAAATGTCCAATCCATCCCTCCCAGGCTTCAGTAAGGAAACCACTAGCGCCTGCAGTGTTGTAGCGGGGAGCCCATTTCCTTCTAACGACTCGTGATATATGCACTGTAAACGAGGAATCAGCAAGTCGGCATATACCGCGTAAAATTCAACCGGCAGGCCATCATTCCCGGGAATTTTATTACGTGGTAAAGCTTTAATCGCTTGTCGGATTTCCACCCCTGTTATCGGTTGTGCTAATTCGTCACGCTGCTGCTGTTAGCTGTGGTAAGCACAATCCGTCAAAGAAGGGTTCAAAATCAGTGTCCGTATGTCCAGCTAGTGGACCATAGAGGTGCTCATAGTAGTCCCTAAACGCAGTATTGATGTCTATTTGCGTGTTAACTACAACATCCTCACTGTTTCGAATTTCCAATATAGGTATGGGTAAGGGAGCGTTTCGAACCAATCGTGCTAGTAGCGGCCCTGATCTGTCTGCCTGTGTGTTTCTGTGTGTATAGTCGGTGATCGACAACGCGTTGCTCCTCAAGGAGTTCCGCGTATTGTATGTTAGCCTCCCGTAGCTGTGTCAATTGTTCATTTGTCCCCGAAGCTTCCCCTTCCAACGCAGCCAATTTACCCTCGAGGTCAGTGAGCCGTTCTATCAGAGCAAGCCTAACTCCTGTCTTAGTGCTAATTGCCACTCCCCTGATAACCGTTTTAAAGGCATCCCACTCCATCTGGCGAGTGCTAGCAGACCCCACGTTCTCCGAGAAATAATGGGCAATCGCCTCCGAGAGGGCATGACGGAAGACCGGATCTTCTAGCATCGTGGGCTGTAGTTTCCAGGTCGGTATCGGAGTTGGAATCTTGCCCCATTGTAGCGTTAATTCCACCGGGTTATGATCCGATAGGGTTTTGCTCATATGGAGCGCAGAAGTAACGGATCCCATCAGGGTGCCGGAACACAGGAACCTATCTATCAGAGTATGCAGTCTGTGTGGTGGTGAATAAAAGGAATATTCTCTGTGCCCTGGATGTTTTGCCCGCCATGCGTCATGAATTTCCCACCCCTCTATCCACCCTTTAAGCGCCTCAGCTTGCTTTTTGCTTTCTGTAGCGTGTAATGGGGGGTGAGACCTGTCCAGGTCAACGTCTAATACAGCATTAAAGTCGCCCCCCAACACCCAGGGATATTCGGCCCAGTCTGTCAGGGCTGCACCTAGTGTAGCTAAATACTTTTTTTTTTTTAATTTCTTTATTGATATTTCCAAAATGCGGTTCAACACGTCCCCTCCAACATGGAGGAAACGCCATAGTACAACGACAAAATATCATACAAATGTGCAATTAATCATGAATCCTACAGCCAGACACCACCATTCTTGTAGCGACTTCATTGGTTGTGATCAATGCTTACAATTATAGATTATCATCACTCAGTCCCAACATTTACAGTTTCCGGAGTTTGCGAGCTAAGGAATTGGCGCAGAGGTTCTCATATGTCTTTCGGCTTGGAGGAAGTAGGGAGTTCCTCCGCATACAGCTCCAGGTTTTCCCTACAGTAAACCAGATCTTTAAGCCAGTGTTCAGCCCGTGGTGCCAATGCGCTCTCCCAAGTCATTGCCACTCGCCGCTTTGCCATCAGCAGCGCTATGCGAACAAACTTTACCATAGCTCCTTTCAGCTGTGGTACATAGCTCAATAGGCCAACCTGTGGTAGGCATTGTAGGGGTACCCCTGTCATGGTATGCAGGTGTTGAATAGCTGAGGTCCAATATTTATACACCAGCGCACATTCCCATCCCAAGTGCCAGAAATCAGCCTCATGTTGACCACATCTTTTACATTGGCTTGTGTCACATAGTCCCAGTCTATGTAGTCTAAGAGGAGTGTGGTATACCTGGTGGAGAAATTTAAAGTGGATAATTCGTAAATTGCCATTGGGTGAGAGGGAGCCAGTGAGTTTACATATGTGTTCCCACTGTGGCAGTGTAAGTGGGGGTAGAAGTCTATCATTCCATCTCGCTAACCCTTTGTCACCATCATAGTGTTGCTCTTCCTGTACTGTTCTATACATTTTCGTTATTAATTTGCGGCGTGAGGGCGCTACTAATAGCAATTGCAGAGCTTGCAGAGCAGGAGGTTCAGCGGGGAACATGGGATAGTGTGCCTTCAGCGCTATCTTTAGTCTATGAAATGTAAAGTTAAACAGCATGGTGGGATTGGATATGTATTGAAGCTCTTCGGATGTAAGAAATTCCCCCCCCCCGGATAAATGTCATGCATCTCCTCAATGCCCGCTTCCTTCAGTGCTCTCACCGGACCCGCTTCCTGCATCACCGAGAGTGCTGCATGATAAGTCAGCGGCAGCGCAGGTGCATAAATTGAGAGTTTGGCTGTTAATTTTCCAATGGCCTGCCACGCAGAGACTGTGGAATCAATTGAGCTACTCTCTTGTCGTGGTGTGCCCCTTTTCGAGTGCGTTATAATGCCATTAAGTGGGATGGGATGTGCATCCCCGTCCTCCACTGCCACGTGCGGTGTGAAAGCGTGTGGCCTAAACCAATAATACGCATATTGCGCCTGAGCACAGAGGTAATAAATATAAAAATCTGGAGCGCAAAACCCCCCTCTGGCATAGTCTAGAGTCAACGTGTTCCAGCTAACCCTTGCTTGCTTTCCGCCCCATATCCGCTTCAGCAAGAGCGAGCGAAGAGAGACGAAGAACTGTGCGGTAAGTTTTATAGGGATATTGCTAAACAGATACAAAAAACGAGGCAAAATTATCATTTTGATGAGAGCGATACGGTCTGCCAGGGATAAGGGCAATGTCATCCACCTCTCTACCTTCTGCTCTAAAGCGGTGCAGGCCTGCCCATAGTTTTCTCTTACAACAATCGCTGGATCCCGAAGCACCCACACCCCCAGATATTTAACCGGTTCAGTAGACCATATCAGAGGGTACTCCATGGCTGGAGGTGTAGTCACCTCAGTTAACGGTATGATCACTGATTTCCCCCAGTTAATAGACAGCCCTGAAAAAAACCCAAAACGAATGTATTCCCGGAGTACTGGAGCTAGATGTTGTCGGGGGTCTCGTATAAACAGCACCATGTCGTCGGCGTACAGTGAAATACCGACAGGGTGGTGCAGAAAGTTTAAGGCTGTGTCCCTATGTCGCTGCCGAATTATACAGGCTAATGGCTCCAACACCAGTGCGAACAGCAATGGCGATAGGGGGCAGCCCTGCCGCGTGCCTCGTCCTATAGTGAATGGTTCGGAAGTATAGCCGCCAATGCGCACTCTCGCCGATTGGGTCAGTGTATAGGAGTGTTATCCACTTTATGTAGACCGCAGGGAACCCCATAATGTTCAGTATCTTAAACATGTATCCCCATTCCATGGAATCGAAGGCTTTCGCAGCATCTAATAGAACCGCCGCTGCTTGTAGTGTGGGATCTAGCACATGAAACATAGAGAATATGGTGCGCAAATTATGGGAAGTAGAGCGCTCCGGTATGAAACCAGATTGGTCTGGTAGCACCAAACTGGTCATCAGGGGCTGAAGTCACGTGGCAAGTATTTTTGCTAATATTTTCGCGTCTGTATTAATCAGGGAAAGGGGGCGGTAGGATTCACACTCCGTAGGTGTTTTATCTTTTTTAAGAAGCGCAATAAGCATTGCCTGTCGAAGTGATGGGGGCAAACTTCCAGATTCATGGGCCTCGCCATACACCTCTAATAAATAAGGGGTCAGAAGATCCGCATATTCTTTGTAAAATTCGTCCGTTAGGCCATCTGGGCCCGGAGCCTTTTTATTTGGTAGAGAGCGGATAGCTGCCAGTATGTCAGATGCTTCTATCGGCTGACTAAGGTATTCGCGATGACCGTCTGCCAGCCATGCACAGGCAATGTCTGCTAGATAGTCCACAAGTTCGTCTGCCCTGCTGGTACCCCTGGACGTGTACACATCAGCGTAGTATACCCGAAATTGTTCAGCAATGGCCTGAGGCATGTAGTGTTCCTCTCCCTGTGCATCTATTATTTTCTCTATATGCTGGTGGTCTGAACGGAATCTAAGCTTCTCAGCAAGGTTACGCCCTGGTCTCCCCCCCTCACCATAAGCGCGTGCTATGTGCCTCCTAGCAATATATATAGTTTCCTTTTCGGCTAATTCATTGTATTGTCGTATACGTTCGTGGATACGTGCCAGAGTGTCGCTGCCGGGGGCTGCAGCGTATTCACGCTCAAGGCCAGCTAATTCCTGCTCTGTTTTTGTGAGCTGCCCTCGAAGGTCTTTCAGAATGCCTGCTGTAGTGCCTATACATACCCCCCTGATAGTAACCTTAAAGGCTTCCCATAGCACAGCGGCGCTGTCTACTGTGCCCACATTCTTGTCAAAATACTGTATTTCATTCCTGACAGTGTCTGTATACACGGGATCCAGCAGTGCCTCTGATCTGAATCTCCAAGTAAATGGGCGATGCTTAACAGTGGGGATGGAGATTACAAGTCGTACCGGATTATGGTCTGATAAGGTGCGGGGAAGGAAGTCCATCTCTGCAACCCAGTCATTTGCCCCTTCACTCAGCAGCCAGTAATCTAATCTGGACCAGCTGCCATACGCTGGTGTCACGTGCGTGCCCACCCGAGCCCCACAGTTACGAAGTCGCCACGCGTCCACCAGCCCAAATTCAATCATCGCATCTCTTATACTTTTTGCCCCTCGAGGGGTACGACCACTCTGCTGACCGGATTTCTTTGCCTGGGTCCAAATGTGTATTGAGGTCACCACCCCACAGCAGCTCTGCCTCTGGCCATCCCCGCAGCACATTAAACATTTTAGTAAAGCATTCAGAATCGTCGGCTATAGGACCATACATGTTCACAATTGACAATGTTAAACCCAGTGTACCCTGCACCATGGCATAGCATCCCTCATCTATGTATGTGTTAACTGGGGTAAATCTCAATCCACGTTTTATCAATATCAGCACCCCCTCGCATAGGAAGAGTAAGACGAGGCAAGTTTGTATCCAGCCCATTTAGCCGAGATCTTGACCTCCGATTGCTTTGTGAGGTGCGTTTCCTGTAGTAGCGCTATTTGAATATTATGCCTGGCTAAGTAGGCAAAAACCTGTCTAATTTTCTTAGGTGAGTTGAGCCCTCGTACATTCCAAGTCAAGCAGGCAAACTTGTCATTGTTTATCGCCATTCCAAGTGAAGACACCTGTGTATTTTCGCTACACAACCTTCAAATTGAGTGTCAAGGCCTATCCAGCTTCTGATCAGAACATGCACATAAAAAAAAAACATTCTCCCAACTGACAATTCCCCTCCCCCCACCCACTTCAGCATACCCTACGTGCCAAAGCCATCCCTCAAAAAAACACAATTTCCGATTAAGGAAAACATAACTCCAAAACAGTGCGGGGGATACCCAAGGGGGAACGAAGTGGCGCTTCTCACTCCCTTGATGATAAGGGAGGTGACCGACCACTACAGCAGTTTACCTCCCCCCCCCCCGCCTCCATCGGTTTGTAACTTCGTATAGTCATGGTGGCAGTATTTGACATATCTCCTAGTCAAGGGGGAATTTTATTATTATAGCAAGTATATAGGGAATAGTCAATCCCATGAGTAAATTACTAGTCCCGGCCAAGTGGAACAGCTCTACAATAATCGTATTAGTCACGGAACCACAGCCCCATCGACTTCTGATTAGAAACCCAAACAATTAGCAACACATAGTATGTATAACAATATATCTTAGCTGTCCCCATCAGATTCGTCCTGAATCCGGCGTCTTCTGGCGGCGAAGCGATTTAGCAAAGTTCATAGCTTGCTTTGGGCTGGTGAATATCTTGGCTTTGTCATCAGTCCCAATACGGAGACGTGCAGGGTATAACATGGCGTATGGGACCTTTTCTGCGATCAATATCTTCTTCACTGTCTGATACTCCTTTCTGGCAGCCTGAACCGCCGCCGTGAAGTCAGGGAAAAAGGCCAAGGCGTTGTTCTGATACATGACCGTGCCCTTCTGTCTGGTGATGCGAAGAACTGCGTCTCGGTCTCTAAAGTTAAGCAGTCGCGCAATAATCTGGCATGGGGGCGCCCCAGGCGGCGGTCGATTCGCTAAGGATTGATAGGCCCGTTCCACAATCAATAGTTGCGATAGATTCTCAGTACCACATATTTCTCGGAGCATGTTCTCTACATAGGTCTCCAAGCGGCCCACGTTGGTTGATTCGGGAAGGCCCGTAATGCGTAGATTATTGCGCCTCGAGCGCGCCTCAAGGTCCTCATTCTTAGCCTGAATCACTGCCAGAACTTTATCCATGTTCGTTACTTTAGCCGCCATCTGCTGAAGACCGTCCTCTGTGTTTGAGATGTGGTGTTCCGCTTCGCCAATTCTGATGGCTTGGTTATCTAATTTGGCCGACATGTGCTCCATGCGGGTGTTAAGGGTTTCAATTTTACCGTCAATAGATTGAAGACTGGTCTGTATGGCCATTAGTGTCTTTTCCATGGCGGAGATGGGCTCCGCAGGTGCATCCAGCTCTGAATCGGAGGTGGCACCGCGACCAGTTCTGCTAGGCCTTTTTTGCTCAAATGTGAGCCGAGATTGGGATTTATCTGGTTTCCCCATGTCTAATGTGGTAATGTCAGTGTTACTCTCTGCGTATCACACCAAGTAGTAGACCTACGTTAATCAGCACAGCGCTGGACCCTCGTGCACTGCACCCCTCCTCACACTGCGACCGAGGTGCAGGCCTCAGTTCCCAACAGTGACCGCTGCACAATCGAAACGCCGCAGCAGACTGGAGGCCTGGTGGTGTAATGGACGATATTCACCTCGGGCAGGCGGTACTTATAGATCAGCAATGGGCCGTATAATCCTCGCTCACCGCCCCGGCGGGCATCCTAGTTCCACTAGTGTGCACAACCCTCTGCCGGCAAGTCCCCCACGCCAGAAGCCAAGTCTGAGCTCCCACCTGCGGGAATATCTTCAGTGCCTGTACTGCAGGAGCGGCCGGCGTGCCGATCAGGTCGCGAGGAATGGGGGGGGGCGGGCGTCGGCGGCGAGATGATGCTCTTTCCCCGCGCGTGGGTTCCCCCAGGTCGGCCCCGGTAATCTGAGGTATGTCGATGGTGCTGATATTCAGAGGGGCAACCAGGCACCCCAGCACGACAGGGATCCACAACAGGCTCGCAGCTGCATTCGCCGGCCCCCACCACAACGCCCTCACCGTCCACTTCTGCTGGGCCCAGACATCGGCGTTCTGTGTTCAGGCGGTGCAACACGCTACCCCCGAGCCTCCACACCCGGCGCGGTCATGCAGTCAACCCCCGGCCTCCCGCACGCCGCCCCGAGGCCGGATGCTCCAAGCGCCGCACTCACGGTGTTGCCGGGAGGGGGGGGGATATGTCGCTGTGTCCGCTCTCCAATCAATACGGCCGTCGCCGCCCGTGGTCTGGAATCGGCTCGCCCTCGAACGAAGGCGCTCACACTCCCTGGCGTTCCAGCTACCGCTCCGCGGCAGAAGGCAGCAGCACCGAAGGGCTCCCAGGCTCAGCGGTAAGAGAACCCGGTGTGCACCGCCATTTTGTCTCGACTCCGTCAGGCACTCCACGCGGCGTTGGTGCTCACCGCCTTAAGGCGCTGCCACAAGCCAGCCAACTGTTCCTCCCGGCTCCGGGAGGCAGATCCGCCACAATGCAAGCCCCGATGGCAATGCGGGGGTTAGGATATTGTAGGATGTTTAGCGTCGGTCGGCAGAGCCGCTCTACAGCGCAGCCATCTTGCCGCGTGCCAAGCCACGCCCCCTCTAGTGTAGCTAAATACTTATCCTGGTCAGTGTTCGGTGCATATATACAGCCCATAACCACATGAGCCCCGTCCAACAAGCCATGAAGTAACGCATACCTGCCGTTGAGGTCTATTTTCTGCTCTAGAAGCCTGAAAGGGATGTTATTTCGCACCCACACTGCCGCCCCCCTGGCAAAAGCGGAGTATTTCGTGGCGAACAGTTGCCCCCTCCACTTCTTCTGCAACTTGGCTGCCTCATCAGTATTAAGGTGAGTTTCTTGCAGGTAAGCTATAGCCACCTTCCTTCTATTGAGTTGCGCCAGGACACGGTGCCTTTTATGGATTGAGCCCATGCCCCTCACGTTCCAGGTGCAGTAGGTGTATTTTTTTTATGTAATGCCATCGTGATGCAGATAGCATATTTGCCATGTGACATGTGGAGATCGAAACCCTTCAGACATGAGCTGCGTACAAGCCGAGCATGCGTCAACACAGAAACTCCCCAATACTAGGTTCTCCCAGAAAACATCAGAGGACCAAACTTGAAACAAAAGTCCAACATGGACTCTAAACAATAAATGCCATATCGCAATCGCCTGGGGGGTGAAGGCCAGAGCTGCGACAGTACGTACAAACATCACATTGCCCATTTGAAACTGCGTTGGTTATGTTGGCACACTTCCCTATACAGCTCAGTTACACTAGACCTACTAAAGCAGTCACCAACAGTAGTATATATTGCATAGCATCTTTATACATTACCACTCCCGACCAACTCGGAACGCATCATTAGAAGTCTCTGGCAATTTGAGCTGTGATCGAGGGGAACAGCGTTATGCTAGTCTGAGTCTGAGCGCACCGTGGCCGCATCCGATGAGTGCACCGAAGTCGCTGCAGTTTGAGCATCATGAGCAGCCAATGCCGCTGCCGTCAGGAGTGCATCTTTCTGACTGTTTGTGTTCTGTTCCGAGGTTGGGCCAGCGTCCATAGTATCCACACTATTGCCATGTCCCGGCCTCAGTAGTCCAGCTGTCCGTAGCGGGGAGGCACGATGTAGTTGTCCCGACGGAAGTGAGGTTTGTGAAGTCTCCGGTGTAAAAGTTATTTCGAGCCAGTCCGCCGCTTCCTCTGGGCTTTCAAAAAAGATCGATTTTTGTCCGTAGACAACCTTCAGTCGAGCTGGAAAAAGCAGTGCATATTTCAAGTTGCGTGCACGTAGGTTCTTTTTGACTCCTTGAAAAGTAGCTCTAGCTTTCTGGACTGCCGGTGTAAAATCTGGATAGAGAGAAATTGTCCTATTCTCAAAACGTATGGGAGCATTTTCTCTAGTGGCCCGTAGGATCGTGTTGCGGTCCTTGTAGTGTAGTATGCGTGCTATCAGCGGGCGAGGTGGTGCACCTGGTCGAGGAGGTCTGGGAGGCACTCGGTGCGCTCGCTCCACACTGTACAGAGATGTTAGGCCCTCTTTCGCCACATGGTCTCTCAGCCAGTCCTCTACAAACTGTGTGGGGTTGGACCCCTCGCTGCGCTCCGGAATTCCGAGTATGCGGACATTATTGCGGCGGGACCTCCCTTCCGCATCGTCCACTCTGTCCTGCAAGCCCTTCAGTTGACGTTGGAATTGTTCGAGCTGGGTGGAATGCATTGTCTGCTGGGGTATGAGATCGTCCAGTGCCAACTTATTCGATTTGACCTGGTCGGCAAGCTTTTTGTGGTCCGCCTGCAGTAAACTGAGATTGATGGACATTGTTTCCATTCGCGAGTCGCGTATCTCCTTTAGGATTAAGTCCAACTTAGCATCGTGGGGATCTGTCCCGGTGGGAGGTATCACATCATTGTCCGAAGCATTGGAGGGGTCACTGCCAAATGTAAGCTGCACATCGTCACCGCGTCCGCTTGTTTGTTTTTAGTGCGACCCATTGTGCCACGGCGTCCGCCCGTCCGTCTTTGCTCCAGTATGTTGACTTGGGGGGCCACCAAGGCACTTCACCTAGCAGTTATATGCTCACAGGGAGGTTCAGGTCAAAGGTGTAAACAACTATACTTGCAGCCGCGTGGCACGGTCCCACATACCCAGCCATGCACCGGTCTCGCACTCCCAGTGTGCACCGTCAGGGATGCCAGTCTCCTCACAGCCAAGGAACAATAGATCCATCCCAATGGTGGCGGTATCAATGCACCCCCAGCCTGGTCCTGGGCACTTCACTACAGCCAGGGCAGCCAGCAGGTAGGAAACAGCACCACTGTCAGCGCGTGTGGCCGCCAATCATGGGGGCATGGGGGCCTGCGCTCAGAAGCGGCCCCTACAGCAATATAGCACGCTGGTTCCAGAAGCAACCGTTCAACCCACGCACAGAGGCTGAGGTAGTATACGTAGATCACCCCAAAGCGTCTTTGTGCAAGTTGTGTCCCTCTGTAGTCAGTGGGGATTATAGCGGCGTCTGGCTGAGGAGCAGGGGAGGTCTCCACATGGGTTCTCACAATATGCCTCCTCTCGCAGGCTTTTAATGGAATCGCCAGGATATGTCTCAGGAGGGGGGAGGCGCCTGCAGCTCCCACGCTCTGCAATGCCAGTGTTCTCCCCAATCGTTTAGTCACTCACCGTGGCGCCTCCCGCATTCACCAGTACTTGCGCTGGTCGGGTTCACATCCGTCCATATCCGCCATTTTGGTTTTGCGGCCGTTGCTGTGGTTTACCAAAACGGGCGTTCAATCGTCCGCCGCAGTCGCCTCCTGTAGTACCACCAACCATAAACGGTACCCGCATCTCCGTCAACGATGCCGCCCATAGCCACCACGGCAGGAGCTGCGATGTTCAGCGGGAGCTCCTCGCAGCAAACGCGGCTCCGCCCTTCATCATTCCACTGCCCCGGTACCGTTCAGGAGTAGCACGGAGATGGACAAGATCCGCCGAGTTTATGAGGCTCAAAACATAGCCATCGGTCCCAGAAGTGTTCCGCTGCCGGAGGATGGGTGACCCAGCCGTGTAGGTCCAGGCAAGTACAGGATATTTAGCTAATTGTCAGGGTATGGAACGGAGCTCTTTCAGCTCACGTCCTCCATGCCCGGCAGTTGGCCACGCCCCCCTGGCGCCTTGCCTTTAAGACCTCCAGGCTCCCACCATGCCCCACAGGTGACAGTTAGGTCAGTTTTTTTTTCCGTCTCCTTCTGTGAGGATCCTGGAGCATTGAGCTCATCAGTTATTGAATTTGTCATTAATTGATATTTTGAAGTAAATTTTTGTGACTTCATTCGACTTCTTTTAGTAGTAGCTGTACTACTCTAAAAGATTTTCTGCCTTCCCTGATAATTTTTAGTCAGAAATTGCAGCCTTGTTTAACAAATGTCCTTCTTGTGGGAAGAAAATGGCTAAATCTGACCCACACTCGGTCTGTATTGTGTGCTTACCATCTTCACACAGACCAGAAAAAGTGTTAATATTGCCAGAAGTTCTCTAGAAGGACCCTTAGAGACCGGGAAAGGATCAAGCTGCATGCCATGCAGGAGAGAGGAAAAGGATCCATAAGTGGCCTGGAAGGTAACAAACAGCCTTCTAAAGAGCCCTCCTCTCAAGTACGGTATTAGCATAGAAAAAGAGGTGAAAAAAGAAGACATTTGCTGTCGACGGAGAGAAGATCAGCGTCGAAGATGCCTCTATGCTCACCGTCTGCTTCCAAGTCGTCAACAGGAAGACCTGTGCCACGGTCCGCGTCGAAAGAACAATCGCCGACGACGCGGTCGACACCAGGCCTGTCAAAACCAAGTAAGTCTAAGTCTAGACTTCAAGCGATAACTACTCACTGACCAACGTCGACTGTTCATCATCATCATCGTCGGCGGTCCAGGTCCGGTTCACCTCCAACGGCAGAACAGGCAATCAACGTCGAAGGCACCGATATGAGCTGTCTCCGTCGAGGTCTCCTCTGCCGACGTCGAAGACACCACCGTCTGACACCACCGAGGTCGAAGACACCCCTGACGGCGAGTCATGGGCGAATACATTGACTGCGCCGACGCCAGGGCGAAATCGATTGACGTCGAATGTTGCTGTCGAAGATCGACGTCGAGGCCACTGTCCTCTCGCACGTCTCTGCCGGCAAAGAGACAGATTGGCTCGTTCACCTGTACCGACGTCGAGAGATCCTTCGACATCGAGGGATATTCAAGTGGTGGAGTGTCAGGAACCGACGTCGCGGCGGTCGATGTCTAGGAGCGTATCATCTTCTCCGGGCCTGAGAATTGTGCAGATCACGCCGGAGGGGTCCCCGGCTCGAACAGCACACGCCCCCCTCCCCCCGATCAACCTATCACCGAGATGGCTGAGGAGTGTGAAAGAGTGGAGAGTGCCAAGACATAGTCCAGGGTCAGACTACTCTCCGATATATTCCCCCTCTCAAACATCTGGTAGAGGGGTGCATCCACTGACACCAGCCACAAGGTCATCTCGGGGATCTCCAAAGCAACAATCTCCAGCTTCAAGGAGATGTCGATTGCGGACACCTCTCAGGCGCTCCCCAAGTAGATCCCAACACTCCCATTCCTCAAGGCCTCGGCAGCGTAGACACAGGTCTCCATCGTGGTCTACAAACACTTCCAGATCCTCGGTAGAAGATTATTCCCCTACTTTGTCTGCCACTCCTCCTGCCAGAGTGTCACTAGTTGATGACCCCATTACTTTCAACGAGGTCCTAAGTAGGCGGGCTGCAAAACTAAACATTGAGATTCCGACTACGACCCCTTCGGCATCAGTCCTCTTTGAAACCCTCCATCACAGGTTGTCCTCTAGACCTGTGCTCCCCTTGGTCCCCGATCTACTGGAACCGGCTCTTCATACCTTTCTCATTCCTGCGTCAATAGGAGCCGCGCCACCGCGCATAATCAAAAAGTAGAGAGCCCCAGATCAGGACTCACTGTTCCGAAGGTCCGACCCTCCACCAGACTCTGTCATAGTGTCAGCAGCAAGGAAAGTCCATTCAGGGGCATCGTCCTCCGCCATCCCTCTTGACAAAGACAGCAAGGCAATGGACTCTATTGGAAAGAGAATGTGTAGCACCTCGGCCTCTTTTATATGAAGGTCCCTAGCGCCTCTGCACTCCTGGGGAGATGTGACTGTTCACTGTGGGTCTCCCTCTCGGTTCACGGACAAACTGCCAAAAGAAGACCGGCAGGATTTCCAAGAGATCCTACAGGAAGGAGGACTCGTAGCAAACCAGGTCATAAGTGCAGCAGCCGATACATCAGATCTGGCGGCTCATGGCTATTTGCATGGCATCTGTGCTAGGCGCTCCTCCTGGCTGAGACTCACGGGTCTAAAACCTGAGACCCAACACAGGATTCTGAATCTGCCCTTCAACGGAACTTCACATTTTGGCACTCATGCAGATGGCGAGATGTCCAGAATGAGATCTGAGCTTGACACCGTCCTTATGACCGCCGCCAATACCAACAGAGGGTTCAAACCCCTCACTGTTCATTGCAACAACATTATTCCAGATCTCACTATCATCAGCGCCGACCTGGACGAGGGGCTTCCAGGCAAGCAACCCCCTCTGCTAAATAGCAGCCAAAGCTGTGAGACATTGCTTCCCCCAGCTCTGTTACCCACTCTGGTGGGGGGGGGGGGAGGAGGGTGTGTATCATGTTTAATTTGGACGAGTGGCACAAAATCACAAAGGACAATTGGGTGCTCGATATTGTGCGGGATGGGTACTCGATCAGATTCAAGACCCCCTCCACCTGCAATAACTCCTCGGAGGTGAGCAGTACATCAGCTAAAGCTACTCCAGGCGGAGGTATCCATCCTGTTACAGAAGCAGGCCATCGAAAAAGTTCCATGGCTCCAACATCGACGGGATTTATTCTTGTTACTTCTTGGTTCCAAAGAAAGGCCCAACCAAGGAGTACAGGCCTATACTCGATCTCAGACTTTTAAACAAGTTTGTCCTCAAAGAAAGATTTAGAATGTTGGCACTACACCAAATTGTTCCTCAAATCCATCAAGTAGACTGGATGTGCTCCATAGACCTTCAGGGGCTTATTTTCATATCCCAATTTCCCGAAAGCACCCGAAATTTCTGCGATTCAAGGTAGCGTCAGATCATTTCCAGTACAAAGTCCTCCCTTTCGAACTCAAATCAGCCCCCGCATGTTTTCAAAATGCATGGCGGTGGTAGCGGCTTTCCTGCGAAAGCAAAAAATGTTCATCTACCCATATCGACTGGCTGCTCAAGAGTGCTTCTCCCAGTCTTCTGCAAGAACACCTGCAATCCTGCATTCAAGTTCTAAATGATGGGTCTGTGCGTCAACTACCAGAAGTCCATTCTCAATCCAACTCAGAGAATCCACTACTTAGGCACGACTCTAGACTCTGCAAACGCAAGCGCGTGTCCTTCGTAGGAGAGACTATCCTCAAGCATCCACAAATGTCGCACACTCCTCCGCACACCTCATCCCACGGCCAGACCGGTATCCTCTCTGCTGGGCTCAATGGCATCCTGCATATTCATCGTTCCCAATGCCAAACTGAAGATGAGACCTTTGCAACAGGCATTAGAGGATCAGTGATCTCAAGTATCCAACCGCTGGGAGGACACCATAACTCTTCCCAACACAGTCAAAATCTCACTGAGATGGTGGATTCAGAGTCATTTGTTGAAAGGAGTCCCGTTCCACCAGGAACTCCCCAAACAAACACTCGTCACAGACTCTTCCCTCCAAGGATGGGGAGCCCACATGGGCCTTTACTTCAGATACAGGGGATATGGGTCAACAAGGAAAAAACCTACCACATTAATATGTTGGAACTAAGAGCTGTACATCTGGCGCTCAAAGCATTCTTCCCCTCCATAAACACACGCTCCCTGTTGTTTCAGACAGACAATACCACAACTATGTACTACCCGAACAAACTGGGAGGGCCCAGATCCAGGCCTCTGTCACGGGAGGCTCAAACTATTTGAAAGTGGCTACTGGCGAGGAAGCTGACCATATCGGCAATTCACCTCCCAGGTACTCCACGTGCACGCGGACGCGTTAAGTCGCAACTTCGTCGAAGCGCACAACTGGGTGCTAAAAGACGAGGTAGCATACGAAATTTTTCAAAGATGGGGTTATCCAGACATTGATCTGTTTGCGGATGCAACAAACGCAAAATGCCGCGCCTTCGCATTCAGGTACCCTCAACCAGACTCCAGAGGGAATGCTCTTTTGATCGACTGGTCAGAGACATTACTTTAGGCTTTTCCACCAATCCCCCTCATACCACTGGTGATCAACAAACTTTACAGATCCAGGACCGAGATGATCCTGATTGCGCCAGAGTGGCCTCGCCAGTGGTGGTATCCGGACCTTCTTCATCTTTCCAAGGCGCCACACAGGAGGTTACCATGCCATCCGGATCTGTTAACCAAGTTTTGAGGGAAGGTGTTTCATCCCAACCTTTCATCACTGAGATTGACGGCATGGCTCCTGAGTTCCTCCAATATGGACATCTAGGCCTCGCGCCAGACTGTATGCATATTCTGAAGGAAGCGAGGAGGCCATCTACGAGGAAATCTTATGCTTTCCAATGGAAACGATCCTATTTGTGGTGTACTGGCAATGGACGAATCCCATTCTTGGTCAGGAACAGGTTATGCTCCCATACCTTTTGTACTTGGCTAAATCAGGTCTACAGTTTACTTCTATTAAAGTGCACTTGGCAACTATTACAGCCTATAAAAAGTCCCCTACCCAGGCCTCTTTCTTTCAGATGACAGTAGTTCAGGACTTCCTGGAAAGGTGGAAAAAGGTCTACCCACCAATTAGATCACCTTCCCCTCCCTGGGAACTTAACATAGTCCTCTCGAAGGTAATGGGTACACCCTTCGAACCCATTCACAAAGCCACATTGCAGCACCTGACTTGGAAGACCGCCTTCTTAGTGGCAATTACCTCTGCTCGCAGAGTAAGCGAGATTCAGGCCCTATGTCCTAAAGAGCCTTATCTCATTGTCCATGCTAACAGAGTGGTCCTGAGAACACACCTGAGTTTCCTGCCTAAGGTGGTCTCGGATTTTCATATCAATCAGTATATTACTCTCCCCACCTTTTTTCCAAACCCTACCACTCCCCCCTGAGCGGGCGTTACGTTCCCTTGACCTAAAAAGGGTTCTAAAATTTTACCTGGATAAAACTAAAAGCATGAGAAAGTCGGATCATCTCTTTGTGAATTATGGTCCGATGCGTACTGGTCTCCCTTCCTCCAAGTAGTCCATCTTCAGATGGATAGTGTCTTGTATCACTATCTTATCAGTTAGCTAACAAACAGCTCAGTGGTA